>JAPQRN010021762.1:4921-17012 GCA_037367275.1 Coranthus polyacanthus | reverse complement strand
ATTTCACATCATTTTAGACTATTATTATTACCATACCTGTGTACAAAAATTTGGAAAAGCTGGAGCAGATAAAATGAACAAAACATGCTAAATGCAACTATTAGATCTGGGAAAAGTTGGTTTTTACATTAGCTTAGGAGGTGCTGCACCTACGCCTTATAACGGGAAGGAAAACTAGTGCAAACTAGACTCGTCCTCTTGACTCTGTTTTCAGGCTTTAGAATATGTATTCTGACTTTTTAAAACCAGCAGTGACAGGAGGGAGCTGCGCTTCAACATTCATGCGAACGGTGCCTGCATTTGATCAGATTTTCCTAATTCACTTCAACAGCCATCAAACGTCAGTTGTATTATTGCAGAAATGGAGTTCACCTTGCATGTTAAAACAAATAAATAAATCTAATAATTTCTTCACGAAATCTCATAAACGATTATCAATCTTACACTCTGTTTTATATCGCTGATGTAAAACATCGTGCCCTGAAAGCAGCTTCGTATTCAAAGCTTTTTATTACTTTCTTACTCTGCGCTTGCTCTGCAGTGAAGCAGATCTGAGATGATGCCACCTTCTTGCTTGTTTGACCCCCTTCTTATGGCACATACTAAGCATTCTAATGTGACATCTGTTTACCAGAATAATAATGTTTCTTTGACTTGTTTCTAGGCATTATCTGATTTGTTGCTGTTTTTTGTAACATGTTATTATTGATACATGAAGTGAAAAACACAATGTCCTGTGGGTTTAAAGTGTGAATGAAGCACAGAAGCTCTTATGCTCTTACAGAGACCAGGGCGGGCTTTTGGTGCCTCAAGATTAACAAGGTAAAGGTGATAACAAAAGGTAACCATGGCTACTGCATCACAAGTAACTGCAGCATATGCGATGGATTTTTAGTATCACTATCATAAATTAGAATGTATACATAGATATGAGGAAGACACGTGCAGCCATACTGTGTGTAGGAGAGCAATGGCTGGTGGGGGAGAGTTACAGAAGAAGAAGAAGAAGAAGAAGAACAGAAAGTACTTGAAGGACCCCCTACAGAGGAGAATTTCACAGCAGCGGCTTACTTGCAATATTTCACTTGAAGCCACAGTCATATGTTGGCACACCACATAAACAAAAGCCCACAGAGCCACACAAACACTGCACAGGCCATGCATTCTGCAGCATTCCAGTAAATATCTGCTCTCATAGCGGCACGCCACTGTCATCGCTGCTTTGTTATCATCACCTAAACACACAGACACACACAGCCACCAGTGTGTGTACTCGGAGTCCATTAGCATGAATTTGAAGCAGGCTGTTTGAGAAACATAATTTTTTCTTACAACATAATCAGACAAACGTTAAAAGCGTTCCATTCAATTTATTATAATGTCCTTAACCAGACAGCTGTCACATAAAGTATTCGGCTCACTCAGGGTTCTGTAAATTGCTTTTATTGCATCTCAGCCTCTGATTAGGATAGTTACCACACTCGCAAAGCCCGGACGCTTGTTCTGCCGCCTGAGCATCACTATTTTAATTAAAAGAAAATAAAACTGGGATCCTCCTGGGTGGGAAAATGTTTCCTCTCTGCACGGACAGACATGTTGCTTGAGATCCTTTACATATTAACTTGTATGTACATTATTGAATGACAAAATGTTGTATTTGGTGAAAACTGCATTGTCCATATTATTGGGGCTACTGTTTCCATTCAATTGCAGCTAAATGTGATAGATTCAAGGATATTTAAAAATTTTCTGATAGGATATTCCTGTTGGCATGACGATGTCTTTTGTCGCTCCATTTCGAGATGGTTTTGAGTCATTATTATAGAAATATCTCATATTTATTCACATCAGACAGTGGTAGGGGTTGGTTTACTTTCAGCGCAGCAAAGAAAATGGTTACATCAAGTTGGGAAGGCTCACACTTTTAGTTAAAATTACTATTTGGTTAAAATTAGGGAACCTTTCTGTGATTGCGGCCATGCTTTACCAAGCATCACTGTTTGGGGATGGGAGAGGAAAGCAAACAGCGTCGTGCAGTACAATAGTCTGTTATCTCGTCAACGCTGCCATCCATCTCAACCTCCTCCTCACACACACTGTCTTTACTTTTGCCTTTGCTCCTGACAGACAGTATTTCTGTAGCGACTCTGAGTTAAACTTCAGTGATTTACGAATTGTAGCAGGGAAGGAACGGGGAGAGAGGTGGAAAAAGCCACGGGTGAAAACACAAGAAGCAAAATGCCACCAGAGGCTCCAGTCATTTCACTTTTCTATATTTTGATGAGATAAACCATACGTTAAAAGGCGTCGGCTCCCGTCAAACAGTCGCGAGCGGCTGAGAGTGGTTTGTGTGAATATCAATCTGAATATTAGTGGAATATTTATTTTCATTAGCCAGGTAAACAGCTTAGTAGGGATGTTGTCTTTTTAAGAACGGGGGCAAAAACCGCAAATATTCTGTTCAATGACTCGACTGAAAAACAGCTCTTTTTCATCATCAAATCCATCTATTGTTCTCTGAGCACTGTTCAAACTCTCCCAACCAGAGGTGAAAGTGACAGCCAATTTAAAACAATACAATCTGTAGTGGCTCGCCAGTCCCACGCCACATTAGTCATTAGTCATTAGCCATTAGTAATCGTTACAAATGCCTAGAGCTCTATGAACCAGAGGTTATTCAAATGATTTGGATATACGACCATGTTTAATCTGATAAGAATCAATTTCCTCTCTCTATTGTGGAAGGCGGTTGGTTCCATTTCCATTTTTAGCAGTTTTCTTCCTGAGGAGATGCAGGGGCAAAAAAAAGGATTCTTGAGAAGCACAAGTCTTAAAAGAAATATTTTATCTTCCTCCCAGCGGTAGGTGTGAACACAATCTTAATGCATCCAATTTACTGCGTTCTCTACAATCCCGCTGTTAAGAAAGGAGTAGGGTTGAGTTACATAACTTTGCAACACTTTTCAGCAGCTTTTGACTTCACACACGCTTCTCAATCCCCCTCGCTTCTCACTCCTCCGCCAGCTTCTCATCCCTTTATCCCCTCTGCCTCGCTCTCTGTGTCCCTCACATTTAGTCTCCATCTCTGCCTGTTTCCGTTCATCCTGGGCGTCTCTCCGCCGCTCTCTCTCTGCTTACCCTCTCCCTATATCCTGGCTTCACGCCTCATTGAGGCCACAAATCTTTCACGGCTCTGCTCTTTCTTGACTTTTCTCGACTGTCTCTGCTCTCCGACCCTCTTCTCGCTGCATCTCCATCTTTCCCGTTCTAATCTCCATGCGTCTTCCCTCCCCCGACTTGGTACAGTATAATGCATAAATTCAACACAATGATAAAAGGGCGGCCGGGACGGGCAGTCCACCTCCTCGCTATCCTGTCTTTGCTCTGCCCTCAGTCCATGTCCAGCTGTCACGTTAAACCTCAGCCTTTTTATCACCACCATGTACCAGCTGGTGAAACGTTCTCATCTCAGAGTGCTCATTACATACAACTGTGAGCCAGTCAGTACATTGCATTCAGTGCGAATCAGATTCATGTGTCTTTATTATTCTTCTTATTTATTTTTTTGGTGGACAATCATTCTAATGGACACTAAGCACTGTAGGATCACAAAAACAAAGCTGTTTTTAATGATGACACTTTCATTCGATGACTTTTGTAGTCTTCAAAAAGCTAATTTAGTAATTGGAAGCAAAAATATTTCATGCTTTAACTGTGGCTAAAACCATTTTGTGTTAAAAGGCATTATGCACAAATTGGATTTCTATTGAGCAGTACTGTATATAATTAATAAATCATAGTAGTTTTATGAAAGTACTTTGGCTGTAAATCTTCACAGTTATCTGTCTGTATTTCTCTTTGTATTCAACTGAGTTTTGGTGGTTGTTCTGCTAGTTTGCACAGACTATGATGTTGCAGTGAATTGTAATATACTGTATATAAGCCATTCTGACATTTGTATAACATTTGATGAGAACAACAATGTGTCAGTGTTTCTTTCCAAATCATGCTCTTATACAGTTTGACCTCTACCTCTACTCCCTCTCTCCTTCGTCCATCAGACGGATTCATTACGAGCCAAAGTCTGTCAGCTTTTTGATTGCCCATCTCTTTCCTTCCTTCACCCTCTCATCAGTCTTTCCCATCTCTCTCAATCCCTTTTTCCATTTCCCTGTCCATTTGGAAAGCGTCAGTCTCCATCACCATCTCCACACTTCCCTTCCTCGTTTGCTTTGAATCCCCAAGCTACAGATCAGACACTCAGCCAGTCGTCTTTCCTCCTCCCTCGCGTCCATCCATCCATCTCACCCCTCTGAGAGATCCGAGTTGCTCCGAGCCACCGCAAAACCAATTGTGGTGCAAGTCTGACACTTGGTTTTTTTGTTTTTTTATGCAGCTTTCACATATTCTGTCAGCTTTGTACAAAACCACCTAATATGTCCTTGTATCATATCAGATTTCTGTTTGTTTTGTTGTTTTAACAATATTTATTTTATCAACCCTCTGACAGCATGCAGGCCTTTCTTACCATTTGCACACATCACCCAAATATGAAAATGTTGTCACACAGGCTGTATTTACTGAGCTGTTAAATATGAAAAACATTCTCGGATAATTTTAATGAGCATTCACTGTACGGCTCTATTATGAGAGAATTACAGTGGGGAGGAAATTGGAAATGCCTACAATATAATAAATCTATCATGAAACATTATAAAATAAAAGACCTCAGAAGTCAGCTTTTGTCAAAAGCTAAAGGCTTTCTTTGTAATGCGTCAAGTGGGATTCATTAGAAACAACTCATTAAAACTATTTGTTCACAAACTCAGAACCCACGCGGCCAAAAATGCCAAACTCTGTATATAATTATTGATATTTTCAAAGTTTTTTCACTGAATGTCAGAGATGAATATTACTTTTTAATGACTTTTTTAACTGATCTACAGTTGGGCGCTTTTCTTATTTGTTTCTTATTTGCCGACTATGACTCTGGGTTTTACGTCGGGAAGTTGTTTAAAACACATTGAAACTTGAGTGTGAGTTTTTGTTCATACACTAGACGACGGATTGTCTTGTGCTATAACTCCCGGCAAAGTCAGCCTTCAGCTCAGAGAAAAGAATGGCCTCCAGTTTAACTGAACTGACAAACAAATGCATCGTTTCAGGAAGTGATTGAGGGCAGTTCGCTCACCCAAACCATCCATTCAACACAACACTATTTCTTTGATGTAAAATAAAGATTCCTCCTCGTGCTTTCTTTGCTGTTTACCTATTTGAAATCCAAAATATCCCTGCCTATCACGCTCAAACTGGCCTTTCTTTTCACATTTCCCTAAACACTGCTCGTCCCACGATGTTTTTTTCTCTTCTCTCTCCGTCTCTTTTTGTCACAGCAGTTCAGCATCGAGGCAGCCTCCGCCACTTCATTAGCCAAAGAGGCCTCTTGGATACATTTACACTTCAAACACCGTAGAGGGAGAGGGTACAGACACAGTCACAGGAAGAGGAAGGTGAAGACACAAAAGACACAAAAGAACGAAGGAGAGGAAGACAATTGGTGAGACACGTCCAGTCAAAAACAAGAAGAAAGAGTCGAGGGAGTGTGCGGCAAAGACACAGAGGTCATACCGAGAGGCTGAAGAATAAGGAAAAAGGGACCAAGTATAAAGAGAAGCAGAGACGGAGAGGGAGGGCTGGATGTGAAGAGCGGAACAGAGAAACGACAAGGGGGTTAGAAAAACTAGAATTTGGATAAAGGATGGATGAGCGATGTGCTGGAGAAAGAGAGGGAAACCACAAAGCTCATTCATAGTTAAAAGGAGAAGTACGCACCTTCAGCTAATGGATTTATGATCTATCAGCAATTTAAGACTCAAAATGTTTCATTTCCACACACTGCAAAGTTCCTCTTCTTCTTCCACATACTTGACAAAGAGTCCAGGTGATACATGAAAATTATATTCACTTTTTCAGCAAAGCATTAAACTCTGTACAGTTGTACAGGTCGGGACCATGAACATTGTCAGATATGGAGGAGTTGTAAAAATGCCTCGTGGTGGCCATTTTACTTTCTGCCATAGCGGAATTATATGTTTTACATCATTTCTTCTGAACCAAACATGACAACACAGAATAGGTGAAGTCTAACCTGATGTTTTGATGGTCAAGGATCACAGTGACACCATATACAATATCAGAATCTGTTCAGAATTGTTAATGGTGGATTCAGTGATACTATCAAAAGGAGATCACAGTATGAGAACCTTGGCTAGACTTTATAATATCATATGTGGTGCATGTTGTGTAGAGTTTTGAAACCTCCAACCTTTTGTGACTGCAGAGAATGACACCCATGGCAAGAATGTGTCTGACACAAGGATTTACTTGTGATATTAAAGATATAAAGATATTTCAGAAATACAATTGATTGTTTTGTTGTTGATTAAGCTTTTCTTCACAGTCTCCTCCACAGTGACTTGCTTCTCGCAGGTTCAGTGAATGTACCCCTAACTAATCACCTGAACGCTTCATGATCTGGAATCATTTTAATCCTTGACCATGACCTTTTCTGTGTTATCATGTTCGGTTCTAGAGATCTAGCGATGGACATTTCTGAAAATGAAAAAAACATCCAGGGCTCAAAACTATGTAAGAGTGAATACATCACCTTAAATATGGCACATATCACCAGGACTAAAACTCCCTTAAGGGTTTATTTCCAATCTCCACACACATAGTCAAACAAAAGTTAATTCAAGTGACCAGAGAGACTCTCAACTGTACGTCTGATCTGAGATATAAGATTCAAAATCAGTCTAAGACCAGTAGTTGTGAAATGGCTGTAACGTGTCTCTGTAGCTGTGTACTTTTGGAGGAAGCCCTCCCAGCTTAATATTGTTCTTCTGGATTTGAATATCTCCCAACATAGCTCCTGAATGTAGTGCTGTATGGCATCCAACATGTTGGAGCTTCCGCAGCTCCAGCCACCATCATGACTCAGACTTGGCATAGCTTCCAGATACGGATTAGATCCTGCATATGATACAGTCAGCTCAGGCCTGCCTGCTATAGCTTACTTGTCTCTGCTGCTAAAATGTGACAGTATTACTTAAGTCAGTTACAGTCAAACGTATCTCACAGTGAAAAGCAAAGACAGAAGATGCTGCTGTTGCAAATTGGCTGCCAAAAGATGTCAAAGACGAGCTAATGCTTCTTTAATAGCAGACGGCTTTGACTAAACTAAATTCATTCATAGTGTAATTATAGACCAGGCATTAAACCAGGGTTACTTTAAGGAACTTTAGGAATTGGTATCCAAATTATCAAGCAAAAACAACTTTAGAATATTCATTTCTAAATTCGTTCTCTGGTTTCTATTCAAACCTGCTATATCAAAAACAGATGTACCAGAAGACACATAAAACTAGGAGATGAAATACCATGAGAGCTTCCTCTGCAGTGATGTATTTGTTCGAGCTTACCTGTGTGCGCAGATGCACCTGGGTTTGACAGCGTTTAGTAACACCTGCGCTGCTGACCACCAGCAAAGCAAGTGGAGAGCACCTGCAATGAGAGGAAGGAAAAGTAAGCGTTGTGACAGACACAGCAGGGCTGAAAAAATGGGTCTCGGGTTTGGACATCAATCCTGAGAGGGCGTGACCACGAAGAGCAGTCCGCGCATTTATCAAAAAGCGAAGAACCAAAAAGTTTTACTTTACAGTTTATGTTCGCGTACTGCAGAATGATGTACGCTTTGGACCTTCTTTATAGATTGGACGGGAAAAGCACTGCAGCTGTACGGAGGGAAGATGGATGGCTGGGTGTCAGTCATCCTCCGTTGGGGTGGTCTGAGAAGCAGCTCAAAAGGCTGGTGAGAGAAGTGGCTTTAAGTGTACAAGTCTATAAACCTCATCATTCATGGCCAGCTTTCTGATTATTAAATCACTCCATTAGCCAAATGGAAACCTACGGCAGCTCCTACATATAGGTAATGCCACAGATTTTGGGGAGGAGGCACAATATGTTGGTGAAGGGCATTGTGCAATCAGTGGGTGGTATGTGTAATATTTATTGATATGATTTTTATTGGGGGGAAAGTGCAATATCCTCATCTGTGCAATACTTGGATGGAGGGTATAGTGCAGTGTTATTGGTTTGTATGTTTTGGTGTATATGGATCATTTCAGTCTTATTCAATATAATTTTAGCTTCACTAGGCGATGTACTATTGCGACACCTGCATTGTCTCGACTGTCCAATAAAATCTAATCTAATCTAAAATTTAGTTACAGAAAATGTGTAACTTTAAAGTCCACTTATGTGTATTTTTCTGTCTTGATTCAGAATTTTCTACCTTCTCTATTAAAATCATATTCTTGTGCCTTTATTGCTTTGAATCTGTTTGGACAAATGGTGCACAATGTTTTTAAATGGCATAAGCAGATTCTACTATTGTTTCTTACCATACACAGGCTAGAAAAGATAAGGAAAGGCAAGGTTTTTTTTGGATAAAAGAAAATGTGGGCTGACATCAGATAGCGAGCGACTCTTCATGCTCTGAAAGCCTAAAACAGCAAAGTCAGTCGAGGATAAACTAAAATCTACACCGTTTCCACTATCTGTTTCTAACATCACGAGGAACTGTGCTTGTAAGTCAATCATGCTTAGCTTGAGTTACAAGAAATGGAATCGGACTGAGTTTGACTCCCCCTCACTACGAAAATGTCAAAGCAGGCAGGATGACAGGTTAACAAACCCCAGCCCAATAAATGAGAGAGTCCATATGACCTTTGTTTACAAGGCTCGTTTCACTGGGCGCTCTCCAGCGCTGGCACAGGCCTGAGTTTTTCAGTCTATCCATCAAAATTCTACAAATTAATAACACACACCATTTGTGCCGAACTAAATGGAACAGCAATGGAAATGCCTTTTTTAGAACAGCAAGAAGTAGGAATGTGTCTCTCATTTGATACTTTGGTAACACTTTATATTAAGGTACACATTTTCACCTTTAACTAGCTGCTTGTAATCATACATATCATGCATATTAATAGACAGCAATTAAGTCTTTGTAACCAAGCTGACGCTTCCTGAAATAGTTTGTCACTGCTGAATCTAAACAGAAATCTGCTGCACATCAAAACCCTCAAATTACAGTACGTGGAAACAGTGTAGTATAATTAGTATGACTGCGTTCGCAATGACATTCTTCTGAGTAATTTAATTAGTGTCTATAGCATATGTTCATAAATGCTCATTCACATAAGACAACATGATTTGTAAATGAAGGATGCGCTATTTAAAACCTCTCAGATGTAGGTTGATTGGAGCAGGCAGCGAGCGTACAAAGCAGAGGGTTTAAACAAAATGGAACGGCAGTCGCTGTGACTCCTAAAGAAAGAGGGGCAGGGTTGTATTTTTAGTTTTCTAATGACAAAAACTTCAGCTACAGTAACAGTTGCAGAATCCCTAACAAACAATGTGCTGAAGCACTGCTAACACTAAAGATGCATTAGTTCAAAGCGTCGGTCTGCACTGTTCTGAAAACCTTACAGTTTACACCGATGTCGATGATCGTTTCTATAACTGGCTTTCGGGGCTTTTTTTGTGGGATATAATTTGTAGTATGTTCATATGAATGAAGACCATAGGATGTTACTTCCTAGTTTCATTTCTAGTATTGATGAAAGGGCAAAAACACAGGCCAAGAATTTCCATCATTAATTTCCATCGATTTTAAAGCTTGGTCAATCTCTGCCAGCTCTGACAACCCACTTTCAAATGTCACTTGGGCAGCGATATCGATCCCCCAAAGTCAGAGGCAATAGGTACAAATTTTCCTTTGTTCCAATCAACGCAACGAATAGGTCTTAACTGGCACTCAGGTGTACCTGGGTTGTACTTTTTAAATTTCATTTTTGAAATCTACAAATTGTCTTTTACTCTTCTTTGCACCGTTGTACTTGGTATGTGAGTCCTTGTTTGCTCGGCTCCAGTCACGTGTTTTATTAGTGGTTGTTTTTACTTGTGTCCATGTTCTGGCACGTTTCCCCCTTGAGGGACAATAAAGTTGAGCAACGTAAACCTAAATGGTTTCATCTCATTGTGAATATTTTGCCAACAGTATAGAAGCAAAGAGGAGAAAGTCTGGTGCTTTTTTCATGGCGGAGGTGCTGATACACATCTTATCAATATAATACATATACAACTTCCTATCAGTATAAGTTTTTTGACAGTAGCAAAGAGCATAGAGATTAGAAGGAAAAGGATGAAACTGTGTTGATGTTTGGAGTCTAAAATGGCAGAAAAGTAGCTCTGTTGCTGCATGATTCTACAGCAATGGAACAAATCATTTTGCTTTCAGTTCTTTCCAATATAAGTTATTTGTCTTTGGTCTGAACTTTCACTGAGCGTTGAAGGACAGGAGGTGTTTTATATTATACATTGAGTCAAATTTGTGATTTGTGGTATTATTTATATAGCCTAACTCTTAACTGTTTAGTTTGAGGATTCAGAATAAAAGATGTCTTCATTCGTGTTGTAAATATTGCTGTGGTGCTGAGTAGTGCCACTTGCAGTTGCACTTGTATTCCCACTTTGGTTTGCACCAAACAAAAACTGCCACCAACATTCTAGTTTTAGGCTCCTTTTCATGGATTGAAAAGGACTTGGAGCATCCGAGTATCAGTATGCTGTCTTATCACTCGTCTGTGTAATTTGTCCCATTAGGATTCTGTCCTGTAATCCTCAACTATCGTCACAGGTGGATGCTTACTTCCACTTTTCACAGAGAAACAAGATAAGAAGTTTGGCAGCGCCTCATCTCTATTTTCAAACACTCTTGTGGTTCCTAAGTGCTTAGTGAACAATCAAGATTCTCTACTGATAGCGTCGCCCCGGCCCAGATTTATCATGATTACCATCCAAAAAGCTTGTTTTTCTAATGGGAGTCGGAATTAATTTTTATCCCCCTGTAGAGCAAAACAGAGGGAAGCCGCGCAGGTTAGTTGGTTAGGGATGGGAAAAAAAATAATCTTCTGAGACCGAGTTGGAGGAAGATGGTGACGAGAAGAGAGAGCGGGACAAAGAAAAGAGGAGGCTTGGTAAAACAAAGCGAGTGAGATGGAGGACAGAGATTAGAGAGTAACAATCAGACAGACGGGTCGAGTGACGGGCAGTTCTTTTACATTGTGATCTACTGGGTTTTCTTTCTCCTTCCATTTTGTCTTCGCCCTTTGCTCGTTGTGTCTTTACATAAACGTTGTTTTGATCATATCTGACAGAAGAGCTTTCTCTTCAGATACATCAACCATCACCTCCTTCTGCTTCTATGTGTCCATCACGTTCCATTTTTTCACATTTCCCCTCAGATTCGTTTGCTCCTCAGCTATTTAATGTCTCTTTAACTTGTCTTCGCGTTACGCCATCTTGTTTGCCTCAAACGCCGTATGTCCTTTCTCTGTCCTATCTCTGTCAAATCAGTTTGAGTCAGTCCCGTTTGATCTACTGAAGCTAATGCTGGCTACTGGGTCAACGTACAGTTGATTGAAATGGATAAAATGCTCTTTGAACTGGTATCATTTCAACACGTATGATTTTATTTAAATCATCTCTGCTCTACTGACACGATAAGGACATACGTTAAGTATTATGCGTTTAAATTAATAACAGATGACTGATAAACGATTGAAATTAAAATCAGCATGGAATCCTTTTTTATCTCCGTGTCTCTTCATGCAGGTCTCTTCAACCCCTTTTCATTCTCTGCACACCATCCTGTAATTTCAATTTGTCTCCCTGACTCTCACAATCTCATTTTTCATACATAAATATAAGATAATACACACAATTCTTTTCCTCTCTTGGTCTGTGTCTTCTCTCTCAGTCCCTCACTTTTGGTGAGTTCTCATTTTAACTTACTTTTGTAAATGACTTTGTTGCTGTACTGAACCTGGCTCCGGGGTTAAATAAAAAACAAAACAAAAAAAAAAAAATCTTTTAAAGTCCATGTTGTACAGTTGTTGTGGTACATTTAAGATTAAGCGAAGACTAAATGAGGCAAATATATCTCTTCAGCTCTTTCTATTTACTT
>JAPQRN010021761.1:0-10911 GCA_037367275.1 Coranthus polyacanthus | reverse complement strand
ACACACACACACACACACACACACACAGACTATGCTGCTGATGTGTTATTCTGGACTGCTTAGAGAAGCTTCTTTAGGGAGTGTTTTACATATATTGATCAGATTTTGGCGGCCGATCTAGGAAAATTAACTGCCTCCAAAGTTCAGCGGGGGTTTCTGCAAGATTGACCAAGTTTAATTTAAGACATAAAGGACCTCTAAATTAAAGTAACAATCAATTATCTGATTAATTTAGCAATCTAAACAAATGTGTAAATAAAAACTGTGGTCCTGTTAGGAATGTAGATCTTGGATGACTTCTCACTAAAACCTCTGCACTGATAAGCCACAACATTTTTGACATTTTTAAGAGTTCAAACAAACATTTTAAAAGCTTTTATGATTTCACTGGATTTTTTTCGTGATGTGCAGAAACCATAGCAAATGCTTTCAATCAATCTTGTGTTGTTTTCTTTGTTTAAACAAAAAGTAAGGCTGTTAGGCTTGACAACACATGCTCAAAACAAATGAAAGCCATCTGTAATTACTTGTATGCTTAATAGTCAGCTGTTAATGACTAACTAAGTCTTGTTAGTTTACACCTGGATGTGAAGCTTGCACTGCTTCAAGTTATTATACCAAGAAAATACAACAATTAATAGTTTTCCCTTAAACCATTTTTTTCCATCAGTTCAGTCCCAATATTTGAAACCACTAATCTTTCTGTCTATTCCTTTATTTCTGACTCCTGTTCATGCAGTGGCATACCGTTTTATTAGATGTACTGTACATTAAAATGTCAGCCTACTTGAAACGACCAGGCCTGTTTCAGGAATGACCCACATACGGCCTCAATCACCCCGCCAGTGGGTGAAGTGGACTTCCTAACATGCAGGATATAAACAGTGGTGATAAATGTCCTGGCTGTCCACTGTGACCCCATCCTTCTCTTTAACAGGCAGCAGCCAATAGACCAAGGCCGGCTGCATATATTACATCTCATACAGTGAGCAATGTGGCTAGACGGAGATTAAAAACAGAGCTACGGTAAGAAATGCAATTTGAGCCATTTCTTTTTGTTCTATCTCTTGGGCAAAAATCTCAACCTGCGATTTTCACCACTAAAATGTCAAAGTGCAGTGCAATTTGTAGGTCGCAGAACCATTTTAGCTGCAGTGTGATACTTCAAAATCTGGGAATGTCGTAGCTAAAAATAGATGATATGCTGAGTTCACTATGAGAAATATTACAACATGTACAACCAAATACAGTTGACACTTTTGTCTGAATCAGAGGAGAGGGATAAAGGACACGTTGTTGCTGTCAAACTATCAAAATGAAGTACACCGTAGCGCTGTCCAGACTTTGACACCTTACAGGCACTGAAATTACAATTTACTTCATGTTTAAACCACAAAACACCAATCCAGTTAGAAATTTTACACGAATTTTCATAAAACTACATTTCTCTGATTGAACAGTAGTTTTGTGTGTACAGTATGACAGAGAGGTAGGCTATAACTCTGCTGGACAGCCTATAAGACTTGTGGTCGTGATCTTTGCCCTACTTCCTAACAAACCACTGCGGAGCAATTACTCTGACACAATGTGCACACATACACACACACTGTGTGGCCATGAGGTGTGACATGCATCACATTTACAGCTTCATCTGCGTTCAGCTGATAGGCAAACTCTGCAGGTCCAACGGGGGTGACACCGGTGGACTCTGAGACACATGCAGAGCACAAATCATCTCATGGCAACAGAGTCAGGAAGAGGCTGCTACCGAGAAAAAAAGATCAACGTCATGCTTTAATTGCAGCTACATTTAAATAAGAAAATTAACAAATTAGAGGAAGGAAAAAAATACTCCAGAATGATCTTGAAATCTTGAGAGAAACTAGAAAAACAAAGTAATGAGTCTCATCTGCAACTTTGTATGTTTACATTCATCCAGGGAGCTGATAAGGCTCTGCATACTTCTGCATCAACATTGTACTGACAAGTCTTCACACATTTCCCCACAGTGGGACACGTTTGTCTTTCCTGACTTCAATTTACAGTGTGATCAGTAATGCCTTTAGATATGATTGATGCTGAGGCATAATTTAACCTTAAGGTAACACAACCAACAAAACTGATCCTCCAAGTACAGTGATTTGAAAAGACATGCTCACTTCAGGCGAGTTGCATCTTTTACCAGAGGTGTATCACAGTAACTGTAGTAAGCAGCTTTACATTCTGCTTTAATGTCTGAGTGTAATACCACCATTAAACTGGGGACAAGATTGATTTCATCCATTTTAGATCATGACAGATAGACTGTTGCTGCCACCAGCTCAACTCATCCATCAGCTTCCAACCTGCAGGCAACTTTTTTTCCACAGAAAATTGATCAGGAATCAATAAGGGAATCAATAAAGAATCTGACCTATAAGCAAAATCAATGATGGCACTGATATCAATAAAATCCGATCAATGCCCATCATAAACTATATGACATTGACTGAAAATGACCCTTCACCTATAACCGTCAGGGAAAGCTTAAGCCTAAAAGTCACCCACACTTGGTCTAAAAGCCTGTAAACCATGTGTGTGCATGAGAGAGGCCCTTCTTTGCAGAGCTCCTGTAGTCATTGCTCATCATCGCTACCGCGTTGCCATGGTGACTCAGCCAGCCAGCGACCACATGACATGATGGGACAGAGACAGAAAGAGGGAAGAAGGGAGGGAGCAAGCGCCCGGCTGACGAACACACAGAGGGACAATGCAAACAGAGATAAACGCTCAGTGCAGTGTGTGACCTCATGGTATTGTAGTTGTGGCTGAGGCCAGCAGATCTGTTAACCAGGCCTCCGCTGGTCTGCTGCCAAACATGCCTCTACTATCACCAGAGGTACACACACCTGGACCACACTGACCTTTTACTCAATGTCAGACACCAGCCAGGGAAAATCTCCACCTCCTTTTCCCTTATGAGTTACAACTGAGTTATTATGAACATTTTATAAAGGATTTTTATCCACTGTGAACAAGAAAATGCAGAAAATCGTGAATAATCTATAACACTAGGAAAAAAAAAAAATAAATAATAATAATAATAAAATCAAGATTATATTTTTTAGCCGCCCAGCCCTACAGCGACTTTTTTGTTTTGTTTTTTAACACCCACATCTGAAAAGAAAATCCTAAACAACCACAACGTACACAGAACAACCATACTAGTACTATTCTGTTATTCTGTAAACCTGGCAATCTGGAAATAGCGGGAAAAATTAAAGAAAATCAAATTCCAAAACAACAGTCATTCCTCCTGGACCACAGGAAACCTCACTATCTCCACACAACACACACTTCCTGTCAGCTTCCTGCTTCCTTTATAGCGAGGAAATGAGGGAGTGACCGCTGATGTCACGGCGAGTCTGCTTACATGTTACATTTACGTCCCATGGGAAAAAAGGTGGATATGAACATTTAGCTTGAAATGCCTTTCACTAGACTTTCAGGAAACAGTCGACTGGGCCACAGCCATGATGTGAATATCAGTATATCTTTACAATGTCATCAGATAGAGCAATACAACCTAGTAGATTTTTAGCATATCCATTTTCACCTTATTCTGTTTAGGTGCCAAAACAAACACACTTTCAAGAGATGTTTCTGAACTTTCATTATAGTCCTTTAATGTCAGAGTGTAAAACTGCCATTAAACTGGGGACAAAGGTGGATAAGATCTTCCTCAACTCCCATTATCACTGCTCAGAAGTCATATGCAATAAATAACAGAGCATCCTCACATGTGGTACAAGTTTTAAAAAAAAACAACAAAGTATGCTTCTTGCATGACATGTGACATTTCAGTGTTTCCCATCCTCTGTCTGCTACAGTCTCGTAACAAAACATAACGAACATATTGTGGAGCAGAGAGAGTCACTCTTAACCTTGTAGCGATGCCAAATAATTTTGGGACCAATCTGGGAAATACTGATAACGTTACAATGAACGATGAAAATGAACCTAACCGCGCTTTTTGTGTTCATCACAAACAACATTTGACAATATATACATGCGTGCACACACAAGCTTCACCATCGGTGTCACACACCTGTCTTGACTGTCAGATACACAACAAAACGCACAGCAGAGTCAGACCCTGAACCACCAGCCTCTGAACCAACAAGAGCTGCAGCTGCAACGGAGAAATCAACCCAACTCAATGACATAAGCTTAGTATTAATGTCATCGTTGTTTATTTGTTAACTAACAAGTCAGTGTCCAACACTTTTACAGTGAACTGAGCAGCTACTGCAAAGACGCAGCCAGCTACCAAACAAACTCAGTAACATAAACAGACAAATTTGATATCGGAAAATCAGCAAGTTAGTTATAAAGCCAACAGGCGCTGTATGTGTGAGTCTGTTACAGAAACTGGTGCTTCCTTTGATTCTGATTAGCTGCCAACTCTCACATCAAATGTCCATTTTCTCACGCAGTGAAAAATAACTTTATTACTGAGAACTTTGCTGTATGAGATCTACAATGAGAGAAGGAAACACTAGTGTTTAACAAAACAGCTCCAAAGTCTAATAACGACCATCATTTTTTACAGTGGAGACAAGTTCAGTCCAGCAGACGGCAGCCAACTCTGCAGCCTCCAGAGACAGTAAAAAGTGATGGTCATTAGTAGTCTTTGGGGCTGTTTTGTCAAACATGTCACCTGGTGTAACCACAACGCTGAGTGACGTGTTTTTTTAAATCATTTTCAGACAATACCATTTGTTGAATTCACTGCATTTCACTACCAAAGTATTTAGCAGCAATATAGTTAAGATGGAGAAAATCTGAATGTGTTGAATTGCATGTCAGTTTAAGCAGCATTCCTACATTTTGTGCTGGTGCTCCTGAAACCTTCAGTAGGAACACCAGTGCTACAAATGGAAAACATTACTCTGCAGCCCTGAAAGCACAAAGGCAAACTGCTATCTCATCTGCAGGATTCAGGAAAACATAGTGAATGTGTTTATGCCATTACGATTTAAAACAATTTCAATAACCACATAAAAAAGACCAGAGTATTAAAAAAAAGGAAGGCAATAAAAACGAGACCATTTTTTGGCATAACAAAGCTAATAAAACTTGTGAGCCTATAAATGAACAGAATAAGCGAAAAGGAAAGATACCAGTAAAGTGCACATTAAGGAAAAGACTTTTGGCTCTGTTTAGGAGATTTGATCAAAAGAAAATATCTGTCATACTGTACTAACTCAGCACTGTTCCTTATGAGGAGATATGAAGCATGTGAGTGGAACTAACTGCGGCCAACTGGACGTGGAAGTATGTAACATGACATAATATATGCTTTAATTCCCAGCTCTGCTGCCTGCAACTTAAAAGCACTGTAAAATCTATTTAAGACATTCATTTCTTTTAAAAGTCTTAAATTTAGATCTAATACTTTTTCTCGCTTTAAGCTCCCACCGTCCTCAAAGACAGCATTCTACAGGCTGACAACACAGCTGAGCCAAACTGTGGATGTAACCAGTGTTAAAAATATTACACATTACATTCTTCATGCAGACTCGAACCGATGTGGTCAGCTTTTTTGCCTCAAGGTAAAACAACTGCGTTCAAACAAGTGTTGCAGGTGGGTTTTTTTGAGATTCTGAGAGGTCAGTGTCTGGTGGAGTTGTTGGTACAGCAGTGCAGGAGGAAATAAAAAATCAAATCAAGATTCAAATAGATTTTACACAAAAAGCCTCAAAAAATAAAGTGTTTAAAAAATTCCTGTGGTCAGCACTCTGGTCTCGGGTTTTAAAACAGTCCTACCTGCACCGTACAAATAAAAACACTTGACTTTACTTTGCCTCAGGTTGAACCTTTTCCTAAAATGAGACACAACCTGATTTACACGTTTCATTGCCCAACTGAGTAAACTCATACAGGAAGTGAGCTCATCACCAAACTGCATGCGACTGTCAACAGAGTAAACGTCATTCCTCAGCAGCATTAAAAACAATGCTTCTTCTCATGTGTAATTACTGGCTTAAATTGTCCTACCTGCTAATTACAAGGATGACTTCCACTTCCTTAGGTCTAATTGCTTTGCTCCTCACAGAATGAGAGCACAGTGACTGGATGCTAAAAGTACATTTGTAAGACGATACGCATCATGT
Source organism: Coranthus polyacanthus (assembly GCA_037367275.1). Taxonomy (NCBI): domain Eukaryota; kingdom Metazoa; phylum Chordata; class Actinopteri; order Kurtiformes; family Apogonidae; genus Coranthus; species Coranthus polyacanthus. The sequence goes on along the minus strand of JAPQRN010021761.1, from coordinate 4,756 downwards.
ATGTTCTGTCATTTCTCTTTCACTGTCCTTTCCAAGGTCTGCTTTTCATGTACAATGTACCAGAATGTACTGTTACGTTTCAGATATGTGACTCTGGAGCTTTTAAATAAAGGGAACTACAGCTGCAACCATCAGTAAATTCAATGATAGCAGATTGACAATTAATCAGCAGCTATTCAGATAATTGTTTAAGGCATTTTTCAGACAAATAAATGGTTTCTGGTTCACAGATCTGACAATTTGCTTATAATCAAACGCTTTGGTAACCTGGACGTGATTGAGATTTGTTATTTTGGTTATTATTAACAAAACTAACAAAATAACTAAAAGGTAGGTGTCAAAAAACATTTCCCCAATTGTATGTCTTATAGACCTTTTTTTGAGTCTCACCCCATCATATTCCCCTTAAAAATTAAAAACAAAAAGTTAAAATTAAATAAAAACTAATAAAAAAATTCCAAGTTTCTTTCAGTTTGCTCACAAATGCGTCACATTGAGGATAATCCTGACAACATGCTTTCACTTACACACAGCTTTTTAAAGCACAGACAACCACCGGATATCAGCTGTCAGCATTCAAATCCTTATACACTTAAAACTCTGATTTTTTCCAGCGGCTCCTGCCTGCTGCGCTTCCGATCCTAAAAAAAGCCAAGTCTCTTTCTTCAAGTACAGGACTGAGACACTTTTAGGTGTTTTGATGTGTTACTCAGACACATCTTGTTGAAAAAATTAAACAAGAAGCTGCATTCACCGTAGTTTAACAGCAATAACTGCAAAGAATTCAAGCCGAACGCACACCACCAAAACCTGAAATTACAATTTACCAAACGTCTGTCTAAATAGCTTTTCATTACATGCTCACTCTTAGCCTGTATACAAAGTGAAGCAAAGTAAACTTTCCCACAATATTTCCATCCAAATTAAGCAAGCAGTTTGTGCAATTATATCTGACTCTTACTACATCTTTCAATGCCAATGTTTATTGAATTCTGCCCCATCTCTGCTCCCACTGTGAGTCCCCACATGACACGAGTACCTGTTATGTTCTAACGAGCCCCTCGCTAAGTCCCACAGCAGGATTTATTCAGTTTGGGTTGTAAGATTAAAAAGTTTGAGAACCTTTGCTCCAGACTAATCAGTCATCCATGGCTAATCTAATTACACGAATGATCTCACAGCTCTTATTGGTCTGAAAATTAAGACACAGAGAGAATTAAACGTTTTTTAATTAGCAGTTGTATTGATCCTGTGAGGTGACTCAAATCAAAATTCATCATAGAGTATACTGTAACGTATAATTTAAGGCAGCGTATTTATGCACAGCTACACTCAGGAGCAGTCTAGACAGTGTGAAGGGCACTTGTGCAGTTCGGGGGCTCTACCAGCTGACATATGGGGAGGGTGTGGCATGGCAAGGAAGGCAATGCATCTGCTTACATTTAATCACAATATACTGGACGAAAAATCTGAGCAAGTCATTCATTCATTCATTCGGCAGCACTGAAGCAATGCTGCTTATTCAGTGACAGAATTACAGCCTGGAGAAGTCCTCGACAGGGTTAATCATTCCTCACAAAGCGGGGAGGTTGTGGGTGCAGCATGCAGCCACGGCCAACGGCCGACCAGCTACAATCCTGATAAATTAATCGGCTCAAGAAAAGGAGGAGAGGGGACCCTGTGACCCCCCCTTATCCAAGGAGAGGTGGGGGTGTGCAGCCCGCCTAAACACACTGCAGCTGACACAAACACAGTCAGAGCCATAAATCAAAACTACTTAGCTGTGAGATGCTTCAGTTATGGGGTCAGGTTAGATGGATATTGAGCACCTTTTAGAATATGAAATATGAGTAACTGTATTTAGTAACAGCTACAGTTTAAACAGATGGTAATGGAAATACATTTATATGTTAAAATCAACAGATTACTCAAAGGTATTTTAAGTCTGTATTATTTGCTCTGAAATTTAAAAAAGGCATCACTAATTTCCTGCGTGCTCTGATGTAAAACAAAGCAAAGCAAAAGTGTATCTGTGCCACAGTAGGTTATGCACACAGTGTAGCCTATCTGTCCTCACACAACATGAGAGGATGGAGTTACAATTTGCAATCAAGTTGCATGTATGTTCTATCTTTGTCACCCATTTCATGCCGTGTGAATTTTTATATGAATAGGATTAGTTACAAGGCAACAAAATGCACTTCTGAGACTAAGTGAAAACAAATTGATCTACAATGAACCTGTAAATTCACATTGCTTTATTCTCATTTTTGTTTTTAACTGTAACTTGAAAATAAAAAGTCAAGGAAAAATTGGGTCATCATCCCTTTTGCTACACAAAACATCACACTGCTTTGTGCTGACTTAGAGTTTACATCTCTACAGCAAATGTGTTTATGCATTCAGAGTGACTCCTGTGTTCAGGCTACTTTAGATAGAAGTGTTGTGCAAATGCCATATTCATTCACACTGCTATACACATTAATAATATAAGACCGTGTTGAAGTAAGCCAAATTATTTAAAATATGTTACTCACTAACAGAAGATGTTACAAATTCCATTTAAGGACATGCAATATTTATGTGAATACATTTAAAAGTAACCCTCCCAACACTGACTACAGCTGCAGGGAGGAGTTTCTTATCCTGTCATGTCATTAGTAAACAACCACAACCTGACTCCAGACGGGTGATTTAATTACAGCACGGCTCCTCAATATGTTGTAGGGTCAAATTATTGCTGGTCAAACAAGCAGCAGCATCAAGCTAGCAAGTGTAAGGACAATGCAGGGCGACGTGACATGCTCTGTAATGCAATGACTGGAAGACCGTTTATAAGCTAGTAGCCTCGGTGCTTTGTTTGCCCTATGTGGTACAAGTATTTACACCCAGCTTGTTGCTAATACTTTAAGCTTTTATCTATTTGCCCTGCGTATCAAACAACCCCGCCGTGTTACTGGGTTTGTCAGCCATTGCAGCCGCTGCTGCAAGCTCGCCACAGGACGAACATACACAACTAACACTGACCCTGCTGTACATATCGCAACTTTCATTTGGTCGTTTTCATAGCAGTAGTGTGATGTTGCTGAGCAGAGCGCCGGTTTCTTCTATTAACACAGTGGGAATGTTCGCTCTTCTGGTAAGGTTATTGCTAACTAGCTAGCTAGCCCAGTTACGTGCCGCTCACACCAACCTCCATTCAAAATCTGGCAATTCAGTGTCGCCTAGCTTAATACACACACATAAACATTTCCGAGATTATTCCGAAAACGTATTAATAATTCACTTCACTTTCGGCCTATGTAAAACTATAATTAAACCGCCCACTGTAATAATAAAGTTGACTATTTCTACTCTCTGTCTCCTCAGTTGTGGGCGGTAGTTAGCTAGTAACGCTAGCTAGTAACGTTACTGTGAAATGTTTCAATTACATTTTACTGAAAATATCAAAGCTCACTTGGCACGTTATTGTTTTGCCTGCTTAGATACTATAATAAACCACACATTTATTCAGCATTAATGGCCTCATGTGGCTCACTCAGTCTATATTACGACACAATAAATTGTCAGATTTTTCAATGGAGTTTGGCACTCGTTCTCCAGGCACGTACAGGGACTCACCGCCGAGTAAACCAAGTAAACCACGCTGCCCACAACAGCTTGGCTCTCTACATTTCCAAGCCAAGTGTCAGCCTCCTGGAGTAGTTTTACGGTCTACCACTGAGGCAGCAGAGGGCCTGCGTGTCCGCGGCCTCTCCTGCCACCTCCAGCTGGTCTCCTACCTCTGTGGGCCGGCTGATCTCGAACAGGTCGAGCCGGTTAGCGTTCCAGTGGTTGATGATGTCGGCTAGTTTCCTCCTCTCCTCCTCCCTGCTCCCCGACATGTTGGACAGCCTTTCTGACCCTCTAAGTCCGTCCGTGTGGTTGAATATAACTTCCCGTAACGTTATTCCACAGGGGGGGAAAACGCCGCCTCATAAACCAGGGTTCAGGTCTGTTGTTTGATCGCCGGGACTTTGTGTGGTCTGCCTCTCTGCGTACCGACCGACCTGCTGTCTGATCTGTTTCTGCTTCGCGTTCCCGGTGCCGAGCCTCCTCTGCGCGCTCCCGCAGCACTCTGGATACTCGTTTGTGCACGCGCAAAACGGTTAACCGTTTAAGGTCCGGTGCGTGAAATAACATGACGCTGCTTTTCTTTACGCGCCCCGGTCACATGTTGTGTAGTTTCACGTCAAAACTGCACACAATACACTCCCAACAAACCTATATTCATACAAATCCTTAAATATTGAAAACAAATCTAATTTCTGCAGCGATGAACCAGAATCTTTAACGCGTCTGTTGTAACAAATATAGGTCTGGACTGGAGAGAATAACGGGATTTAAACCCAGCATCTCTGGATTAGGAGACACTAAAAAAAGAAATACAACTGCCAAAATCTACAGTGAGTAACTAATGTTTTTCTTTTGTAGCAATGAAAATACATTTTCCCAATTCTATTTTTTATCATTAATATTTTAGTATGCATTCTTTTAAATCCTTATTCTTGACTCACAATATGAGTATATAAAAATGTACTCAGGATTACATCAATGTCTGTAAATTAAGGCCCTATTTATAAATTAATTAGTTAAGTTAATTAAAGTAATTTTTTTTTACATCTAAAAGAAATTGTTAATGTTCACTCAGTCTCCAGCCTCAGGATAAGTGAAACTCTCACCTCTGTCAAACATCCTTGTGTTTCTTCTTGCCCTA
>JAPQRN010021760.1:0-34171 GCA_037367275.1 Coranthus polyacanthus | reverse complement strand
ACTTATTTGATTACGTAGTTTTGGGAGGTTAAAAAATTATATTTATGATCGTTAACACTGTGCTCACTGTTTCCCATGATCTGTAATCTAACAATCTAACTATCTACACTTCTCATAATAACATAGAAGATATCTAGCATTGTGTTTTGCACCGTTGCTTCGGCAAAGCATCTATGTAAAACCAGGATTACTGCGCAGTCAGATGTCTGCAGCCACCGTCAGCCGAACACAATCTGAACTCGTTTTCCAAACACAAGTCTGGCAGGTTAATGTGGACTAATGAAAACAAATGTTGGTGCCAAAAGACTCACTGTATCCTACTATATACTATATGCTATATGCTACACTTGATGACCTAGTAACAAAAATACTAAAAACACCCCATGGTGTGACGCTCTCTGAATTCTTGTAATTGCACTGGTACTTGGCCCATTTTAAATGAATATTAGTGTGCTTTTTACCTGTGACCAACCAACCATTCAAAACTTGTTCAACTTAGGGCATTTTCACACCTGAAGGTCCGAGCCAAGGTTAATGCTTTATATCCCTCTGGCGTATATTGTGGGGAGATATAGCAATCATAAAGTCTGTCTGTCATCATTTTGTTTCCTGAGCATCACTGGAAAACAATTCAACAGTTTTCCACCAGACTTGCTACCAAAAGCCATTGACATTTTCCAGTAAACTATTTAGAAACTATTCAAAAAACTACTCCACTCCTCTGCTGTCAACGGGGAACTTCAATGAAACTAAGCTCACATCAGTAAGTAAGTGATTTTGTGGAAGCTGAGTGGGTTATGCCGTCCTCCTGTTTAACATTGTATACATTTGGTCTGTACTTGACACTGGGTGGGTTTATGGGCGGTTGTGCATTTGAAGTAATTGTTGACTTCTTCTGTCTTCCATTTTGTTCTTTGTTTGTTTACTGGCAATGATAGCCTTGTACTTGGTGTGAAAGTCCAAACCACCCAAAAAGTATTTGCACACTGTAAATGAAGCAAGCCATAATTCGGTTTGATCTCGACCAAGACCACCTCTTTTGGTTGGGCTAAAGACCAGCTGTTTGGTCCATACCACGGTCCAGGGGAGGATTCACAACTGCAAATTCGGTTTGGATCAAACTGAAAAGACAAAAAGTTCGGTCCAAACGAGGATGGTGTGAAAGAGCCCTACCACTAATGTTTGGCTAGCTCTTAGAGGGGCAGCCCTACTGTTTTGTGTTAGCCTGTCTGTTGCCTTACCTGACAATTCATAGTAAATCAATGACTCTGCTTTCTGAGTGACATCCCAAACTGAACCATTTCTGACTCACCAGCAACAACAACACTTTGGCAACATTTTGCAGTGACCAAGCATTAAGGGGAAGTGGACAAAGTGGAACATATAACTGGGCCCCACCCGTCTCCCCACGGCAAGGCTGGTCTGGTCTCAAACACACAGGCAGGGAAAGCATGCACAGGCATGAGTGTGCATTCATTCTGCATTCAGATAAAACGTGTGTCGGGCAGTTTTGTTATATATGAATGCCAGTGAAAATTCCAATTTCCTATTCCCATTTTGTTGTGACCTAATCCATTTCCCACCCTCCAGCACAGCCATGCCTCCAGCCATAGGAAGAGGGGTCAGGATGGGTCAGAGGGGTCACATGCCCCTGCAGACAGCCTATAATAATATGACTCATGCTCACTTGGCCTGCCAGTAGACTTTCAGGGTCTGCATTCATTCTCAGAATTAGAGTACTGATGCAGGATCAGCAGCCGGTCGTCCAATGACCTGTGAGGCAAACGCTGATCGGGGGTTTGGATTCCTATTCTGATACTGTGAATGAGCACAGACCCAAGTGTTTGTGTGGGGGAGGGGGGGACAATAGTAGTGACCCATGCAGCAAATCCATCACCCAGCAAGCCTTACCCTGTCCTTCACTATGAGACACTTTGCAAGGGGAGGAGACAGACAATGGACACAGAGTTAGTCAAGGATAGTCAGGATACTACAGTCTCAGGTGACTCACCCCAGACAGTACAGTACACTTTCTGAAAAATCAAAGTTAACGAAAGCTGTATGAACTATCAGGGGCCCCCTCTGTTCAGTTAAGTCAGTAATCCATAAGTGGATTTGTACACACTGGCTCTGTTCCAATCTGATAGCTCGCTCTCTTGCATCTGTCGCTGTTGTTTTTTTGTTTTTTTTTTACAAACCTTTCAGCTTGGAAGTTATACGTCTGGCCAATGCAAGGGCGGAACAAAAAACCTTCATCATCACCTTTTGAGGGCAGAAGCCAACAGACAAGAGACCTCAGCTCCAGATTTGAACACAGCCAGGTTTTTTTTTTTTTTTTTACTGTTACTTGGCACAAACATCACATTCACAGCACAGAGAGAACACAAAAAAAAGATGCTAACCACTTTGTCCTCCTTTGTGGCATGCAGTCCAGGTAGCAGTGAGAGTTGAGAAAAGTGAGGGAAGAAGTGGAGCAAGAGAGGAAAGGCAAGAAAGAAACAAAAGAACATAAAAAGTGTAAGAGAAAGAGATGCGGAAAAGGGTGAGGTTGTGATGTGGGGAGTTGGTAAAAGGAGGGGGAGAAATAAAGGTGAAAGAGAAGGAAAGAGGATGTGGTGCAAACATTTTGTTAATTACATTCAGCAGAGTTGATACACAGACTTCATATTCAGTGAAAGAGTCTGAGAAGGAGGGGACAACAGTATGGGAATGTATGTGACCGCTGTAGCGACATGCATGACCCAACTCAGCATGGCGTTGGCGTGACATCATCAGGATGTGCCACAGCTCCTCAGCACAAACAGGAAATCAGGGACACTGAAAGCAACATGGAGCACAATCTTCCATAATCTTTAACTTCCTCTTAGCATGCCATTAAATACCTGTTATTTTTTAAAATTCCTGCTTTATTATAAAAAAAAACTACTTAAATAGCAAATGTAAGCATTTTGTGATTTGTCATTAAGCTACACAATATTAAATCATCTTTGTTTTGACCTCAGGATAAAAACCAAGATGGGGTTTTTTAACGTTTTAACATCCAGTCTTTTCATTGAACCCTAACCCTAGTCTAGGATTAGGGTAAGGCTCATAACAGAAGAAGTGTGAGGCCAATATACATGTATTTGAAAGGTAACATCTAGTTTCTGTGTTTAACCTGTGGCTGAAACACAACCTAAACTACATCAGTTTAACATGGCTCAAATGTAACCTTAACCCTAAAACAGGTTGCCAGTGACTAGGTGGATGTTAAGAGGTTAAACTGCCTAATAAATGCTCAAAATCAATAGAAATACAGTATGTAAATAAATTTATTAGAGGGCCAATTTTGAACAACTACATTTATCCCAAATTACTAATGAGATCAGTTATAAAAAGAGATTAGAGATTAAGAACAGCAATTATTTTAAGTAACTTCGCTAAGACATTAGTATCATCAGTAAAGATGATTTTCTTTATGTGGGAGTGATTATTACAGGGTTGCTAATTTAAGTAATGCTTGACTGTGCACTAACATTTTTTGGCAGCTACTGTATGTAAGGCAAGAGTGGTCATAGTGGTAATTACTTTTTTAATGCTGTTATCTCGAGATAACAAGTTAATTATCTCGTGATGATTAAAACTCCCCCTCAGACTCTTATGATGACGAAGAAAAATATAAGTGTGTGTGGCAAAAATAGCATATTCTAAACACCTTTAAAAGTTTTACAAATCAAGCTTTAAGGTGAGCTCATGTCTTATTAGGAGAAGACCAGCTCCTCCACTGGCTCCACTGTAGTTCTATTTCCTGTGTCTAAACTCATAGCAGCCTTTCAACATAAGAGCATGCTACATGGCATTAAACACCACTTAAGTTATCTTGTTATCCTGAGAAAACAGTAGTTTGTTATCTCGAGATAATAAAAAGTAACTGCCCCTATGACCACTCTCAGTTTCCATATTTACCTATTTTACTAACTCTGTTCTAAATTTTAACCATTTACCACTGATAAGATTACAAGAATGTGAAGGATCTATTTATTTCTCATTTTCTTGTTGAAATTGTGGATGGCTCCAATGCAATGTTTGAAGGTCTTTTCTTGTCTTGTCTTTTGCGTTGACCCCAAGAAGAATAGTTGTTACTGTGGCAATAACTAATAGAGATCCTAAATAAAGAATGAAGAAATAAAGAGGAGTCCTGTTTCTATTATGATATACGATGACAGGCAGGGGGAGGCTTTGTGGCCAAAACATTTGGAGGTGGGGTGTCGATCAGCACGTTGATGCCTTCTGCAGGGCACAGAGCAGCACTGCACAGCTCTGTCACTATGGATTTATGAAACATTACAGTAAGCTGCTTAAAAGAAAACTGGAGTTTACATCTAACAAAAGGTCTGGCAATAATGTATTTGCAAAAAAAAATTGAACTTGATTTGGATTTATGTCATTTTAATTCTAGATTTTATTTTTATTTTTTTGCATGTGTACAAAAGGCAATATTCAACTGTAGACACTGAAATATCAGGACAGTGAACACAAGCTTATCATATTGACCATGGGCCTACACTGCATTAAAACAACACTTCACACAAAGGAAGACATTTTCATCTCCAGAGTTTGAGATTTTGAGTCGTCACCACAGTTAAGGTGAATGGAATTTTAATTTATGGGATTTGGCAGTACATTTGAAGTATTTCTTCAATTGGAAGACAATAGTGACGTGTTGTTTGCCAAATAGTGAGCCCACATTACATTTCCAGTTAAACCTCAGATGTCGTTGGTTACTGAGCTTTCTTTGTCTTGTCTGTGTCTTGTGTTTCGTCAGCTCATGGCATCAAAGCACAGCCACAGTCAGTTAGCAAGTAGCATTAGTAGTAGTTACATTTCTTGGCTGAATCTCCAGTGATTTGTATTGTGTGCTGGAGCTGTGTATGTATCCCTGAAAATAAGTGAGCATTAACAAGAAATGATAGATAATTTAAGTTCTTTGACAGGAGCAAACCGTAGGTGATTAGCATGTTAGCAATTAGCTAAATGTACATTTTCTAGCTGTGTCTAAGCTGTTAAATTGCTACTATAGCATTAGTTTGTGTAATGACGACTGCAAATTAATAACTAATACATTATTTTATGTAATATGAGTGTAATTTGTTTTGTAACAGTACTGTATTCTGCTAACTTGTGTTAGCAATGCTTTATAACACACAAACATTTTTTGTTTTGTTGTTTTTGCTCTAAGCGAGTATCATCTTGTTACGTCTGATGTCATACATGCCATAAAACTCTTTTCCAGGTTCAAACAGTCCAAACTTGTTTACTATAACTTATTTCTTTAGTGAGGTAACACTACCAGTTAGGGTTCAAAGGTGGCTAAATTCATTTATTCAACTCTAAATAACTAATTAAATAATACATTTCGATTAAACTAACATTGCTATTTTTTTTGTTCATCCTTTTAAGTGTCTAACATTTTGTTTATGCTCTGTTATAGTACCTGTAGTTTATCTGTCTTCCCCTGAGCTGGAAAGCACAGATAAAGGGCTGATATTGGAAATACAAAGTGTGATATTCTATATCAGGGGGATCCACAAAGGTCTGGTTTGGCAGATGCCGTGGATAGTTTGATGGCTTTAGTTAGCTAGCACGCTAACGTTAGCTAGCACCAAACATTTTCTTCATTCCTTTAAGATTTATAATTTTACAAGTAAAGTGGTATAGTGACTGACTGTATATTTTGGATTCAGGGACGCAGTACTGCAGCATATTAGATACAGAGTAATGAACATAAGTGGAACCTGACACGGTAAATGACGTCACGGCTTAACAAGTGGATAAGGATGCTTTTGGCTGGTTTTGAACTGTAGTAATTAAATAGTAAATAGTGTAACGTGCTGACTGATGAAGTGACAAGATTAAGTAAGCTAAGCAAATATCAAGATCTGAGATTTAACATCATCACCTGTATCAATGTATGACAACTGTTATAATTGCATTCTAAGTGATTGCAACCTAATTAATAACCTAATTATAAACCACTTATAAATCCCTAGTAAGGGTACTCTAAAGGATATTGTAAAGTGGTATCAATTTATGAATTGAATTCATTATTTTGATAAAGTTGCTGCATTATCAAAAAAGCCTGGAATAAGACATGTTGCTGAATTTGATACATAATAATAATTATTTAAAGCCCTGTACAGTAAATGGATAACCCTGGAGTTATGAAAGAAAATTCCAGTAAATTTGAGAGGACCCAAACGTATTAACTGGTCAACTGATTCATACTTTAAAGCAAATGTAGAGATACACGCAGACACACTAACGCACACAGATCCACAGAGATCCACTAAGTAGCTCTTCTAGACATGTATAATTACACATAAATCAATTATTAACATAATGTACAGTATGTACAGTGCATTAAATCTCTTCCCTTTCTTTATTGGAATTGGCCCATTTCAATTCCAGTAAAAAGTGACTGAAGTTATTTCCGTTGTATACTTTGCTTAGGTTGCATCTATATCATGTTAATTTCCTGTCTGTTTTATCATATAAAAGGTTGTCTGCTGGTACAGTAATATGAATGACTATCTTTATCTACTAATCTCACTGGCCTTTGAGTTGTGCCTACATTTGGTCCCAGTGTAAGTCCAGATTGAACTGAGGTGGGGGTGGATCCTGAACAGATTGGGGAGCAGCAGGCCAAGGGCGGAGGGCCTATAGTCAGGTAAGATACCCAGGAGGACGTCCTCTCTCTGGGGTTGGAAGGGAGCCCAGAGCATGCTTGAATGGAAGAGGGCCGGGTCTTAAAATAACACCAACATGTCTGGTTTATGGATGGGTGCCACAACACTGGGTGCAGCAGTGAGGTTAGCTATTTACATACAATTGTGATCAGCTTATGTAAACTGGCTGTAGTTACTGTACATGCTGCAAAGTTATGCAGGTAAGCAAGTTAATGACAAATGGAAATTGTGTATTTAGCCATATTTTGGAGCAAACGGAGCAAAGAGATAGGTAGAATAGATGTGGATAATACTGAAAGACTAGTGTAAGACGTTGCTAAACAGTTAAAACTTTTAGTTGTGAAACTAGGTGTTTTTTTTTCGATTTAGGAATACAAGGTGCCATTCTTCGCTATGGAGCAAATGGCAAATGGTGTGTTTCCATCCAACTGCTTCATTCACATTTTCAATTTGTGCATTAAGAAAAAGACAAAAATTTGAAAAAAAAAGTGTTAATGCTTTGGAGAGGTGGAAAAGTTTGTGTATTGATAAAAGGTAAATCTGAATAAGTGCAATGGAAACAAGATTTAGCAAATTATGATGTGTGTGTGTGAATTAATACAAGCAACAAATATAAATGCCATATTAGATGGAAAACAGCAATGAAATGTCACCATGTATGAAGAGCTACAGTAAAAAATGTTACAAAAAAATACTACATCTAAGTGGGAAAGTTTGAAACCATGATGATGTTGAAGCAGCTCTTAATATTTGCATAACAGTAGTGGATGGAAACGCACATAAATTAGCATTTTCTTTCACCATTTTTTTGGAAAATTTTGTTAAAATTTGCAGTACATCTAGATGGAAACCTGCCTATTGTTTCACTTATTTTCTGTTTTGTGAAGAGCAGCACTGCCACTGTCGGACATGCTTGCTTGATGGCTGCGGTGCAGTCACAGGAGACACAGGACAACACAGATGCTGTAACTGGTGTGCTTTAACGTTCAAGTGAGCTTGAGTGCTTTCAATTTATGACCATTCCACAACTACGACACTACAGCCTCAGAGGTAAGATGCGCCTATAGGGCCTATGACTGTTGCCAAGCCATTCTTCCAATACACTTTGGTCTGACCAAAGTGTGACCGGGAAGCAAAGAAGCAGACGGTAACAAACACACAAAAGCAGAAGGACCAAGTGTACATCAGCTGCAGCAGGAGTGCGGTGAGTGTGAGAGGAGGAAAAAAAGAAGGGCAATTCAGAGGTTCAGGTTTCTCACATTGTTGGAGCGAAGGGAGACCCGTCCTCCACAGCGAGCACAGAATTTAGTCTGGCAGTAGGAGCAAAGGTGGCCGCAGCCGTTGGCAAACTTGGTCTTGCGGCAGATACCGCAGGTGGGCGCGTCGTCCTTCTGCTGGGTTTGCTGGCGCCGCGTCTCCGCCCCAATGCGACGCACTTCCTGTTTGTAGCTCTCGAACTGCTGATGCAGTGTTCTGTGAGGGGAGAAGAGGTTGAAGATTTCCCGTTAGAGGTGCATTCACAAAGTTTTTGGACTTTGCTAAAACTTTACCATCCAGCATTGAGCTTAGAAAGCATCATCCAGTCTACAGTAAGCACCCCTACATTTTTAAAAACAAATTCCAAACAGGACGTGAAGTTTGTGAATATCTTAATAATTTCTGAATAAATAAGTCAAACAAGAACACAAAGCGATGTTGAGCGTGTTGGAGAATAGCATTCCAGCAAAATAACTGGCAATTAAGGCAGCACTTGAAAGATGCCTTTCAAAAATCATACACGCAATTAAATGAAACTTCAGCTCAGTTTTGCAGTCTGTCTCGCAGCCTTTCCTCTCTTTTGCTTCCCGGGATGCCTGTGATGGAAATAACCTGAGTGTGAATTGCAAATCAGGCCATGTGAAAACACCCACTATGTTGTCTCAACAGACCTGTCAAAGGAACACTGTATTAGCATACCATGGCTCTCATACAGGCGACCCAGACAGGCACTTTAATTACCTCGCTGAGTGAGTGAGATAGAGAGGAGATGGCTTCATTCACAGCTTTGCAGCCAATCTGCCTATTTGTGGAAGCACACAAACGGTAGTTGTCTCTGGCAGCACACCGACTTTACAGGCATGTCTGAAGGTTGTATGGGGAACTGTGAAATTCATCAAGACAATGTCTGGCACTGACATTTGTTGAGGTAAAAATGGGGAATATATTTTTGTTAACCTTAATAAGGTTAAATAAGTGAGAAGTTCACTAGTTTTATGCAATACAACTGCAATTGTTATTTTTATTACAGAATAATAAGTCAGTTATTTTCAATTTAGAGTTTACTGTGGTCTATTAAATGTCAGAAATAATAAGAAATTCCCACCTCAAGCCCCCATAACCCAAGGTAATGTACAGATTTCTTATTTTGTCCAACCACCAATCCAAAACTGAATTACACATCACACCATTTGACTGATATGAAACTACATTACCTGGGTCTGTTGAAAGCAGACATGTTCTCCCTTCTACAAAGCTCAGCTGCCGCGTAAGAAGCAGGTAATAAACATAACACCTGATCTGTCGTCAGCAGCTTTTCATGATAAGAATAATCAAACAGGTGACAGTCCTCCACCATGACCCATCCAACTTGAAAAAACAATGCTGTGGCTTTACAGAACCAGTAGGTAAAAACATTTGTCTTTGCCAGGCTTTACTGGAAGAACACAAGCTGTCCAAACTAAATATTATGTAATTCCCTCGTGTACAGTCTTGCCCAAAAAAAAAAAAAGCTTTCATGAGTTGCCAAATAGAAACTTTCCAAGCGCAGGAAATGAGCTGACAGTACGAATCCAACTGTACATTCCTCTTCACTAGAGTCTTTGTAGTTAGAGCAGAGACAGCAGACTGCTGCCGCGCAGGGATGGAACAGGGAGGTGACCAGCCGACCAGACACATCCTGACCAATCAGCGGACGCAGGGAATGGTTGGGCAGGGCCACAGGCTACGTTTAGACTGCAGGCCCAAAAGTGGCACAAATCAGATTATTTCATGACAGTGTGAACAGCACAATTTACATGGAATCTCATCTTTTCAATTCTGATTCAAGCCACTTCGGCTACATTCACACCGACAGCCTTAGCGCTCAATTCTGATTTACTGCTCATAACTGATGCTTTTTGTTTTAAATGTGGCCAATATCAGATTCCAGTGTGAACTGGGTCACAGTCCTGAACTGAACCACATGCACAAAAGCAGTGGAGTTAGAAGTGTTCACATCATTCCCTTCAGTAAAAGCACTAATACACACAATGAAAATGTTCCACTACAAGTATAAGTTGCACATTCAAAACCTTACTTTTAAGATAAAACATATAAATACTATCAATATTCGTTGACTAAAAATGGTCCCTGATGTTTGGGACTCATTTTACTGCTGCGTTCATGTATATGTTACATTTGAACTGCTTTATATCATGTAAGTGACTCCCTCCACTGCAGAGTGGTGATGAATCTCCATTTAAAGTGATGTAAAAGTTGCATGAATTCTGATCTCACTGTTCACACTGAAAAAGATCCGATCTGTATCTGATTCAAAACCACATATGGAAGTGACCCGGATGAGAACTGAAAAGATCAGATCCCATGTGATTTGTGCTGTTCGCACTGACATGAAAAAAACAGATCTGAGTCGCATATGAGTGAGCGACTTTTGTCTGCAGTGTGAACATAGCCTTCCATATGCAGTCCTAAATCAGATACAGGTCTTTTTCAATTAGACCTCAGTCTGAACTGTCATATCAGAATTCATGTGACATTTACATCACTCTAGGTCAACATTTGTCAGAATTCTGGCTGCTGGTTGTCTCTCTGTCTCTTTTTCTTCATTCTCATCCTTGTAAATATCTGCTCACTTCCATAGCACATCAACTTATAAATATAAAACACTTCAGTGGTTTCAGTACAACAGCACACTTCATGTAATGTCTTTATTATTGTTCTTTTGCACATGCAGTTCAGTCCTGGACTGTGACCAATTCACATTGGAAAAAATCTGATCTGAGCAATAAATTCAAGGCTTGCACTGTGAATGCAGCCTTGGAGTTCAACATAAAAGCATGAGTGGCATCTATAATGTAGACCAAATGCTCTAAAATTCATTCAAATAAGTCGTCATCATGAATTCGCTATACAAATATGGGTCATTGTTGTCCCAAAATCAAAACCATCTGAGATGTTTGCAAAGATTAAATCAAATTAATACTTGAGATAGCAGTAAGTTCAATATTTATAAAATGACAATTTAGCATTTTTATGTCACTACCAAAATCATGCAGCCATAAGAGTGAGGGATGCAGGAATACAGTCCATCCGGACCAAAAATGTAAGGGTAAGGCTTCAATTAATCTTAAACGGCTGTGACATGAAAATGGAACACAACATTTTTTACATAAAGCATCATGATTCAAGGGAAATATATGCAATAAAATACATCTTTGTTGTTGAAATTTAGAGGGCTAAGCACAGCACCCTAGAAATGATGATTTTATATATATTGAGCTTACTGCTATCTCAAATATTATTTTGGGTTGTAATAGATTATAGAAGGATCTTAGTAAACATCTTCCATATTTAAATGCTTTTTAAAACATTTTCTTGGCTGTGGGGCAAATCAGTAGATAGTGAGAACATATATATCTCACTAATATTAATCCCATTCTGATGTCTTTATTTGTCACTATTTTTGGCCTGACTGAAGAAGTGACACCTGGTGACACTGAAAGAATGATATGAAATGAATTACAGTCCAGGAGAATACTATAATTGCAGTCCACTCCACACAGACTCAGATTCAGGTCTTAATTGGAATTGGTGAGTGTATATTTTGTACATTCATTTGCTTGCTGTCTGTGCTTGTAAGGTTAAACTCAAGAACCTTCACGGTTTGATGTAGCATGTAGCCATACATTCAAGATAAATGCGTTTTGGAGTTGACACAAACAACAGCTACACTGATCCATACGTAATACTAATGGAAAAACAACATGACATCGCCATGGCAGCGACGTCATAACCCTGACCTCGGACCCTGAAAAGCTATCTATCTCTCCTCCCAATGGGAATCCAGGGGCTGTGCCAAACCCAGGCACCATGGGAACAGCTGCCAGAAACAGAGGGTGCACAGCCGGTTGTCATGGTAACCTGGTATAGCGTCAAGCACTGGGTGTCAGCGGGTGTCAGTGCACCAGCTGTTCCTGTTCTTAGACCCACGTCTTTTCTGCTGCTTCGACACATCCGGCACACATGCAGCGTTAAAGCGACACAACACGAGACAACTCTTTTAATATAAGACTAAATCTGTGCCCTGAGCCTAAATCACAAAGAAGCTCTGCAGCACGGAGTGGAGTCTCATCCTCTTTGACTGAAAAGCTCTGGATTTAGCCAGATGAAATTCTGATGTCAGATCTGGACATTTCCATCCACAGAAAATTATTAATACACAAAAGTGTCCTCTAAACTTTAGCAACATAGTCCTATTCGGTGAAAGACACATGCCACATCTAAATCTTTCATTTTGTTCTTTCCGTATGTACCTGTATGGACCGCTGAGTTAATGTTCTTACTATATACATGGAGTCAGTGCGCAAACCTACTGTAGCAACCATTGTTTTTTGTGGCTGTGCATCATTTCCAAATGTAAATGACAAAGAAAGTGTGAAAGCTGATTAATCCTTGATAAATGATGGTGGTCCATAAATACACATGAATCACACAAGATTCACTGAAACATTCTCTTGAAGTGTGGGACACGCTATGGGGTCATTTCAACCATAACTAAACACCGTAGCAATTGCTTCTTCCATACTGACCATATTCACATGGCAGCCATTTTCCTCTGACGTCACTCTCATGGTGGGAAGCTCAAATAGTGCTATCATTAGCATTAGCTAACCTCTTAACGTCCATCAGGTCACTGGCGACACATTTTATGGTTAGGGTTGTGGCTGGGGGGGTTCATAAGGCCAAAATGCATGTATTAGATTTCATTTGAAAGGGAGCATCAACTAGTTTGTGTATTTAACATGTAGCTGTAACACAACTTAAACTTCTATAGTTTTAACATGGCTGACATGTAACCCTGAAACCACATTCCACGAAAAGAGCGGATGTTGTAATTCCGAAACACCTATGTACATCTATTAAATAAAACACATACTGGATGTGTAATCAAGCTTGCAGTGTAAACGTAACTGTTTTGCTTTCTTTCCACCCAACTCAGAATTGTTGTAGTTAAGTCAGTATCATTACGTGACATACAGTATGCTAACTGAAACACATTTCTGTGTAATGTTCCTACATTACATCCAACACAAATGTGTGTTCCAAGCACATGATGAGGTAAAAAGACAGCAAGCGATTTCAGTATTCATTTACACCTCTCCTATTGTATCATGTAACACCGTCAAACAGTAATGTTAGCTAGGAAGTGGTTGCATGCTAACTGTAGCTGACTGTTTTCTGTTGCTGATGAAACAGCAAGCAGTGAAATTGATGATGAGTGATTTTTCAGATTCCCTATGTTTATACGACTTGAACACTGCAGTATATGACGTTATCATTTTGCTAACTGCATTTGAGCTTTACAACCAAGTGTGTGATGCAGTGCTATAAAAAGATGGTAATAGCACTTCTGTTGGCTGGAAGTGGAATATGTTCATTAATGTTCCATGTTCATGTTGTCTTTCTGCTTATTTGTGTGCTTGCATCAAAGACAAATTCCTCCAGCTAGCAATCTCTGCATCAAATATTCTGAACATACACAATACCATACAAAATGTAAAAATGCATCTGTGAAATGGTAACTTCTTATTCTCTCTTTGTGGCCATATTCATTCTAATTGTACCTAAATAGCACAAGCCTTGGTAAAGCTTAACCAAGGCTCAGATGGGAATTTATGAATGACCCTAAACATATGGAGGAAAAAATAATCACTACACGAGAGCGTCCTCTCAGATAAGAACATGCTCTCTGTGTTCACTCTACTGTGTGTTCATCGATTACATGCCTCAGCCCGCTGCCTCCCCGGGGGTTAGCCACCATGCCTGAAATCACAGGTGGTGAAAGAGCGCAAATATATTTTACAAGAACAGGCAGACTTCAGTAAATTTCACACAATTTATATTTTAGGATATTTTTCACAAACATGCCTGGGATATTGGCACAAAATCATCACACCTACATACATTAGCATATAGTCAAATTAACATCTCTTTGAATGAGTCAAAATCAAATAGGTTTAGGTGTTTTAGGTGTTTTATTGTAATTATTTGGGGGAGTTGGCTGTGTTCTTAGTTTTGCAGTTTTGCTCACAAACAAAAAGTTAATTTTAGAAACACACGCACTGGCTAGCGTGCAGTGTTTGCCAAGCAACTTGGAAAATTGCTAAAAATTATGGTAACAATACTTTGTCTTTACAGACATTCTGAACTTCAAAGCAAAGAGCAGTTCAAGGAGCCTGGTGCATGCTGACTCAATGTCATGTCTAACAGGGATTTTAATGTAATTAATGGACTAATTAATACCAGAGGTGGGACAAAGTCATTGTTTATCAAATCTCAATTAAGTCTCAAGTCTGGTCTCCCGTGAAGTCCCAAGTCAAGACCAACAATTCCTAAGTGAAGTCACAAGTCTAGATCTGCCTTTCCCAAACTTTGGGTCGGGACCCAGACCTGTTTTTATTGGGTTGTCAATTGGCAAGTACATAACAATGCTATGATATGTGTGTGATATTTGTGTCAAAACCTGAATAAATATAAATTTTTGAAGTACATATTTATTTAAGATACATTTCAACTTCACGGATCTCATCATTTTTGCTTTTTGCATTCTTTTTTGTACAGATTTACAATTTACAACACACTAATCAACAGACATAAAGCAAATCACTCAAATGCTAACTAAAGTGCCCAAAAAACACATGGCTGATTTTCTTTTCTGCTGTCAAACTGCTGTCTCTTGAAAGTCTTATATCTTATATGTCAAATTTGTTCATTTTTAAGTCTTCATTACTCACATAAAACACACTAAGGTCTCTCCTCTGCATTTCAAATTGCTTTAGTGTTAAACAGGATGCTCTTCTTCTATTTTAACTGAGAAAATTAATTAATATATCATAGCATGGTTGCATTCTGGTGCCAAATTGGTTTAGTGAAGTAATCATATTTTCTTCCTGACAGCTTGACTGTAGTTGTGGTTAATAAGTTACACTAACAAGGCCATCAAACGACTTTGTTACACAAATGCTTGATGAAGTTTACTGTTTTACTGTGTCAATAAGCTAGCATTTAGCATTAGCTCACATATGAGCCCTCACAGATGGCTTTGACCCCTCACACCGCCTCAGCTCTGCCCATTTGTCCAAATATGGTCACTTCTGGCTTCATAGAGCCCACATGGTGACAGCCAAAACACAAACATCTGCCTCGAAAAAACAAACTGCCTCAAAACGGCAGTACAAAAACCAGTGGGTGACATCACAGTGACTCCGTCCATTTCTTATATACAGTCTATGAATTGAATCTGTCAGTTGGTGACCCAATACGAACAGAACCACAACCCATTTTGGGTCCAGACCCTAAGTTTGGGAAAGGCTGACGCAACACCTGTAGCTTCAATAGGCAGCAAATTAACATACTGTAATAAACCATGAGAGTGCAAGAATCTTTAACATATGTTTGGTCATATGCCCACTGTGCTACACTTAAGGTGTAAATGTTCCACTTCAACTGTCACTACTGTAACATGTTACTATCTAACACCATGGCAGACACTGACCAGAGGGGTCAAAGTGGTGTGAACTGGCTGAACTGAGGCTGTCTCCTCTCTCTCTCTCTCTCTCTCTCTCTCTCTCTCTCTCTCTCTCTCTCTCTCTCTCTCTCTCGATCTCTGTCTCTCTCTGGGTTAGTACCATGGGCTAGCAGGGACAGTCGGCAAAGCCAGATGTGGGTTAACCCTGCTTTGGACTTGTCAAAACAAGCGCACAAATGGACACACATGCTCGCAAGCACATACACACAGGAGAAATATAAACAATGACGCAGACAGAAAACCCACATATACTCATGGAAGGGTTTGCCTGTGCCTTGGGCCTCGCATATTCAGTTCAGCATGTCCAAGGACTCCCTCCCTCTCTGTCTCTTCTTCTCTCTATCTGTCTCTTTACCAGTCGCTGGTGTGGAGTTGTTAATTAGCACCGCTATGAATACATTGCCCAAGGATGGGAAGGGAAGAGGGGACCGCTATGTGTGTGTTTGTGTGTGCGCGTAGGGCAGTGCTATTTCTGTCTCATCAGCTGATTCCTGGTGACGCCTTGCAGGAGACTTTCTTAGCCGGAGGAAAAACAGGAAGTAAGAAAATAACCTGTCTGTACGTTTCGGCCCTCGGCAACGAGTAGCAGAGAATGCAGAGCGGCAGTGACCTCTGACCTCTCACAACAATCGGTCATTTTTAGACAAATAGTTGTAAAGACACGAGCTGGGAGGTTTTCAGGCCACATGGAGCTTTTTGTTGAAGGAATACAACAAGCAAAATGGATCAACAGACCTTTTTCACAGGCGACATTTTGATTCGTTAAGGCAGAAAACACACAGGTGTGATTGGTGTCATTAAAAATGGCTGCATTCTATTTAGGTGTATCAGTTCAAGGCTTTGGAATTGTTCATGCTGCTTCACTGTAACAGCCTCCTGGGTCAACTAAATAGAACAGAACCATAGCTAATATTATCAGTAACACCTGGTTTTACAGGCCAAAATGTCTGCAGTGTGGAAGAGGTCTACAGTCCCAGCACTCCAAAGTTTGGTTATTGAATAGGGCTCGGTTATAATTCAGAAGTATCTAATTCAAGTACTGATGCTGATACCTTGGTTTCAATACCAGTTGCTGAGCTTTACTTTTTTCAATATCAGTTTTTCATTTTAAGTTGGTTGTTTTGAACCACAAAGCCCAAATGTGAGGTTAAAGCTATTGGATCAGAGGCTGGATCTGTGAAACCTAACATTGGGGTAGAAATGATGACCCTCCACGTTGGGTTGGAGATGCGACCTGAAATCAAGGCTCGTCGTTCATTGCGGACTGCTTTTTTTATGCCAACGGTGATTTACGCAGACCTAAACTTCAACTGTCTTTGCTCCAGGATCTAACAGGGAATGATAGGATGTAAAAATCTACAAATATAACATTATGCCTGTTTAATAAAACCAGATAACTTCACACTTGACAACAAGCTAGCTCACATTAGCCTGTTAGCTGCCAGCTGTTGTATAAAATTTGTGTGGTGCAACATTGGCCTATTGAACTAAATGTCTCAAAAACTAAAGAGTTGTGCTGCAGGGGTAGAGGACAGTCAGAAACCTCTTTTTAAGCCACTCAGTATCCAGGGTCAGCTAGCAGAACAGGCAGAATCCTTTAAATACAGAGGAACAGATCTAGACACCTGTCTCTCCTTCTCACAACATGTTGATACCATTTAGAAAAAAATAACAGCAGCACCTCTACCTGCTGAGGAAATTAAGGACTTTTAATGTCAATAAATATATTTTAACTCTGTTAGAGTTAAAAGAGTTAGTTCAGTCACTCACTGAATCCATCCTCACTACTATCTATCTAATGTAAATTGTACTATTCCTATTCTTTGTGGAAAGTTTTATTAACTCACCTATAACTAGCTTGGTTTCCACTTTTCCCAGCCAGGTAGCTGACTTAATAAAAATTTCCACAAACTAGTGTGCTTGTTGCATGTATTTTTACCCACTTTCTTGGTGAAAATATAACCCAATATAACCCATACACACTATAGTTCAAAGATTCATAACATTAAATAAACCTATTTACCAAAATGTGGTTTAACTTAAAGGTCAAGTATGTAAAATCTAGGGCAATTTAAGAGGCTCTAATTGCAGAAATGGAATGTAATATTCAGAATTATGTTTTCATTAGTATATAATTAGTATATATCACACAAAAATGAGAATTGTTGTGTTTTTGTTACCTTAGAGTGAGCCATTCATATCAATAGCCCTCTCAGGTTGACGATGTCGTACTGCCTTGTTTCTACAATAGCTCTGAACAGACCATAGACTGTAGATATTAGTGGACAGAGGAATTTTGACATTACTCATTAGTTTCTCAAGTGCCATTTTGAAGCCAGTAGTTAGCGATTTGGCCATTGAGCTAATGCTAAGCGCTAGCTTACTGACTCTGTAAAACGGTAAACTTCATTAAACATTGTTTAACAAAGTCGTTTTACAGTCTTGTTAGTGGAACCTATTAACCACAACTAGAGTGGAGCTGTCTATTAAGAAAAAAATGTGTTTTATTAAATGAACCGAAATTCCGAATGTCTGATTCCAACCTGTCAATCAAAGCCCGACACAGCAGACATCAAAGCTTTCTTTTAGCCCTGAGATCTGATTAACGGAGGAAAAATTTAAAGATGGACCATCAGATCAGTCATTAGAGGGTCTGAATCGGCTGAGACTGGAGTGAGTCCTGGAAAAAAATGATTGACTTAGTATTTTTAGAGAGAAGTTCAATGTAAGTCTATCGGAGCCAGGGCTTTTTGGAGCCACCCCCAGTGGCAGTCAGTAATTAAATATCAAATAAAAACATTCAAGTATCAAGTAAATGTGTAGAAGCGTTATCATAGGTATTGAAATTTGGTACCAAACAATAGACATTTTTCAATACTTGATCGTATCTAAGTAATTCGGTCAGTGTTATAAAAGTACTGAAGTTTGGCACCCAGCCCTAGTGCTGCGGGAAGAACATCTTTCCTTCTTGAACTAGAAGCAGCAAAGATGGACATGTTGACACAATCTATGAGGAAGCAGGGGAGGTGGGTGAGTGATCAGAAGAGGTGAATAAAAAGAGAGCAGACGCAGACAAGGAGAAGACAGTGAGGTGAAAAAAGAGGAACAGGAAGACAAAAAGAACAGGTGGGGATTGTTTAAACACATTCCCATAAGCCTTTCCATCTCAGAAGGAGATGGATAGACAAACGGATGTGTACGGAAAGGAGGAGGAGGAGGAGGAGGAGGAGGAGAACAAGTGGAAGGATGAACAAAGAGAGCCAAGACGGAAACAAGCGTGGGCCAGAGACCAGCGGAGTAGAGAAGCATCCTGAGCCACTCTATAAATATCACTTGAGAAGAAAGGTGGATGATGGAAAGAGGATGGAGACAGTATGATGGAGAGAGGAGGCAGACAAAAGAATAGACAGAGCTCACAAAAAAACATACACATTCCACATGGAGTCAGCAGAGAAAGTGATGACGATGAATAGGAACGAAGAGCAACAGATGGGCAGTTAGCTGCATGCAAACATCTTCTTTGCATTTCTGTTTGACTGCCATGATGTTAGCTATGACGACTTGTAGATATTTGGCTCACTCCACTGTCAAAAGGCTATAAACTGGTACTAACGTCACAATGCAGGCAGAAATAAAGCACCCAGATGGCTGGTGTGTATCTATCTATAGGGCTGTAATTTCTCAAACAATCTGGTCAATCCTTCATGGCTTCATGGGACTTGATTCCCAGCTGTCATGCTTTCCAGGATAGTAACAATAGACTATGTTGTGCTCTAGGTATGTGACATGTAATATTTGATATATCAAACATGTATGACTTATTATGTTTTTATCTTGGAATCTGCCAGACTTTCTTCTGTGTTTTGGTGGTGTAGTTTCCTAAGTCGGTACCAGTGTACATCCCCACCTCAAATCTACCTGTGCTACTTTAGGGCATCCCATAAACGTAGACAGTGGAGTTTTTTTTTTTTTTAAACAAACATATGTTATTTTTTCATTCAGTATAAGTCACCCAAATTAATTGTGAGATGCCTTTGTACCACCAAGTTCAAGTTAAATGTATAATAGCAGATTTCCAGATCCAACTTTTTCAACATCCATGTTTTAGGGATTGTAAGATTCACCAATTCAATGCATCGAAATACAACTCCAACATGCAAGTGCCTCGACTAAAAAAGTGTGCACCGGGTAGAACTTGAGACGCATCTTTTCTAACATCTCTGCATCAGTTAAAAACTGATTTATTTATATAGAATTATTAGTAGAGGCCCTGTGCCTTTATTATTTAAAAATGTGATCAATAATTTGTGACCAGTAATTTAATATTAACCAGCAGATTGATTCCTCCTCTCTAAACTGTTTCTCCAGCATCATTATCCTCATTGATATTATCATTGCTGCTGTCAGTGATTTCGAACTAAATCTCACGAGTCTAAGCAAAGCTTTAGTTTGTTACTGAGGCCAAGTGTAACTGACAGTACAGAACAGAAGAAGTGATTTAGAAGTAGTGACGTCCAGACTTTTTTGTGGAAGGGCCAAATTTGTTTTAGAAGTAAAATAGAAACAGCATGAATGAGATACTGAGCTGCAGAACTAGAGAAACAAATGTGTCAAATAAAACTTTTTTTAGTTAATTTATTATTTGCTGTCTTTTCTTAAGAAGAACCACAGAAATCAAATGAAATTATGTATTGAACTGCTCAGCATCACATTCTTTCTGCATCACATTGAATCATGTAGAATTGTATCCCATTACAATAGAGGTGAATCGTATTGTATTGCATTGGTTGGTAGTTGCTTTATATGTATGTTTAATGTATGGGATGGTTGGTGATGCATGGAGATGTGTATCGCATCAGCGTCATTGATGGAGATCAATACCAGTACCATATTTGGTTGTTATCAGTCTTCTTCTTTGCTCTCATTGATGTATTTCTATATAAAAGTTAGGGCACCTACTCTTCAAATCATTGCTCTATACTTCACAGGGAATTGTCAATAGCACTACTACAAATAATAATAAAACTAGCAACTGCAAGAAATTGGGAACGGGCCCTCGCCCCCCCAACGCAACTCGGGGCAGGCTGCAGTCGAGGGGTCTTACCACCGTGCCCCCACTCATCGATCGAGGGTGCACATATGTAGTGCACACCATGGTGCACATAGTGCGCATAGTGCACACTTCCAGTGTGCTATAGAACACCCACCAAGTGTACTTCCCTGCATATCATGTGTAGATCACACTGTGCAGATTTCATGTCAATCAGACAACATTTGTGCTGTTGACTTCCTGTCACCAGTAGGTGGCGCGATGAGTCTGATTAAATATTGGTGTGCGCATGTCTTCAGAACTGGACCCTTATCACACATGTAAAATTTGAGGCAAATCTGATGCTGTGGACGCAGGGGCTAAATGTTTGACATTTTTCAGGGGGCACTATGGAGCCTTTTTAACAAACCTCGACCCAAAACCCACATCACTCATCAAAATACACGCCTCATGATACGTGTGCCAAGTTTCAGGACTTAGAAAACATTCCTACGACCCCAAAAACAACATTGTGTTTCATGGCAAGCATTGCGTCGCCATGGCAACAGCGTGTGACGACAGCTCAAAAGCTTCATCATGTAGCATCAACAAGGTCTCACAATGGTAGATCTGATGAACTTAAAAGGAGTAGTGACTAAAAGTATAGGGTGTATTACTTCCTGTCACCAGTAGGCAGCACTAAGCGTCAGAGTTGTTATTGTTGTGCCATTCTGTTCAGGGTGGGGCTGTGACCACACATGTGAAGTTTGGTGCAGATTGGACAGTTGAATTAGAGCTGAATTATAACTATTTTGCATGTCATGGTGAGACATCAAATTTGTGGCCCCATCCAGAACACAGAGTGGCACGAAACCTCACGACCTGAACAACGTTGTATCATCAACTTGTTATGACTTTCCTGATCAAATTTGAGTTGGATATCTTCAACCTGCTAGGAGTACTGCAGCAAAAGGTAAAACATGACATTTGCTGTCGTCAATAGGTGGCGCTATGACTCAGATTCAATACTGACATGTCATTGTGTTCAGGACGGGACTCTGCTCATACATGTGAAGTTTGGTGCAGATTGGATAATGTACACCCGAGTTATAACCATTTTGTGTTTCACAGCAAGACATCAAAATTCACCACCGCCCTGAACGTATAGTGTCCTGAAAACTCACCATTTCCATAACTTTTAATCTCTCACGTGTTCAGACTGGACTGATCAAATTTGGAGTCGATTGAAAAAAATCTCTGGGAGGAGTTTGTTAAAATACAAGGTCTTCGCCAATTTTCCTGAGTTTTTGTGCATATTTTAAGCGTAATTGAGCGTAAACATTTAGTGTAATCCTACAGATACAATAGGGCCTTCACCCGACACTTTGTGTTCGGCTCGAGCCCTAATAATCTATTTTCTATTAATATTTTATAGAGCACTTTTCAGGGTACTCAAAGATCAAGATTTATAGGTCAAAATGATAACAAAAACACAGTGAGTATATGTAACACACAACATTAGTCATCTGTATACACCCAATCCCCATTAGGCCGGTCACAATTATTACATAATCACCTTTATTGCACTTATGGGTGGTACCAACCTCAAATATTTTGTAGAATCATGATAATCACCTCCACTGACAGTGGAAATGTCATATTTCTATCACTATTTCCACATTAGTATCCGTAATTTCTTTGTTTTACTTTAGTAATAGGCTTTGTATATTTAAGTTATTCATGTCAAATCTGTCCTGTGGAATTGTTCTTTACAAAGCCTAATATGGAAACAAAAACTGCAATTTTTGTTTGCATGTGTTTCAGTGTTTAATGCCACTAAATGGCTGTTCTTCATTAGCTGTGCTGTATGTGCAGAAATAAAATGTTAGGCTTATACTATACTAGTGGCATAAAATAAAAAGGAAAGTACATTTAAATCATTCATTGTCAACTAAAATGTCATTATTGTGACAGCCCTAATCCTCGCCACAACAGACACAACACATCTCCATGGCAACAGTGCAAACGGCGTCTATTGACAAAGACTGTTGGATATGATTGAAGTTAATTCACTTAATTCAGCTAACTGAGACTGGTGGGGCTTCTAACAGACAGGTTTTAAAGTAAAGGTAGCTCACTAGCTTTGGTCATCTCTGTGGTTTATAAAGGCCCATTTGTTTCAAACTTAGCTGCACAGCACATGGTAAATGTCTACTGATGGAGTCACTAAAGGAGCTGGAGGTTAATATAATAAGACCTGACTTATGCAACAAACAGTTCACTCTTGTGTCTGCATCTTCCTGCACCATTAGGACTCTCATCAGCGTACAGCATCAGACTACAGCAGCTCCTCCCGTAGCCGCTGCTTCGATGATGATAAGTCTTTTTATTGATGTTGTGAGTGTTTTACCCATATTTATGAAACAGAGTGCTTTTTTGGCATGGACTTCTCAGTGTGTGTGTGTGTTTACTCAAGTATATCTCCTGGCATCCGTTCCTCTGTCTCTCTCCATTTTTTTCTTGTCCATTTATATCCATCTTACACTCTCTCCATTTCCTTTATTTCCTTTCCTCTCGTACCTTACTATCTCATATCTCCAATACATTGGATTCCACTCTGTCATAGTCTTAGCGCTGGGCACTAAAACAAGAATGACATTCATCACGATATAATGTTATATCATTATCATAACATACATTTCTGGTTTGTCTTTTGGGTTTAATTTGTTTATGCTGTTTGCATCTTGATGCTTCTTTTTACATTATTTTGTTGCGTAGTTTGTGATGTTTTCATCTCAATACATCTTTTACAATATTTTTGTCATGTTATGTCTTTTACGTCGTTTTTGTCTTCGCTATTTCCAAATTAGTATCAGTAATAATTTCTTTGTTTTACTTTAGTAACAGGCTATGTATATTTAAGTTATTTATGTCAAATCTGTCCTGTGGAATTGTTCTTTACAAAGCCTAATATGGAAACAAAAATGCAATTTTTGTTTGCATGTGTTTCAGTGTTTAATGCCACTAAATGGCTGTTCTTCATTAGCTGTGCTGTATGTGCAGAAATAAAATGTTAGGCTTATACTATACTAGTGGCATAAAATAAAAAGGAAAGTACATTTAAATCATTCATTGTCAACTAAAATGTCATTATTGTGACAGCCCTAATCCTCGCCACAACAGACACAACACATCTCCATGGCAACGGCGCAAACGCCGTCCACTGACAAAGACTGTTGGATATGATTGAAGTTAATTCACTTAATTCAGCTAATTTTCATCTTGTTGCATCTTCTACGTTGTTTTGCCTTGTCTTTTACGAATTATTTAAAACCTGGCTTCTTCAACTTTCAATCCAAACCAAAACTCAGCCTTTAAACTTGAAGAAATTATATGAACATTTTATCATGATAACATTTTGTCCATATCGCCCAGCCCTATATAGTCTTGTAAGTGGTTTAAAAAAATAGCCTCATTTGCATCATCTATTCTGTCTCCTGTTTACTAACATCGACCAACACAAATCAAGTCCAAAGCCCTTGACCTCACACAGTCTGCTGGACGTTTAAGCCATGAGTCTAGATGGTGGAGGAGTTGTAGAGTAATTATGGGCAACCTCTAATCCCCTCACTCTATCCCAGCAGCCTTGGCTACCAGCCCACTTCTCTATTGACCCCCCCAGTCCTCCACCTCCTGCCTTCTTCTTCTTCCTTTCTTCTTCCAACTTCATTTCCTGTGGCTCCCACACAATGATGGTAAATGATTTGATGAGTGTTACAGTATGTTGCGCAGGACCCATTGCCAGAAATGTGGTTTGTTTATGTCTATAATGTTACATAATTTGGGCACTATTTATTTTGAGCAATTGTTTTACTGTTGCATTAAACTAAATACATGATGTCAGTCCAGATTTGTTTTCTGTTCACTGGTGTGATTCTGTGCAAACGCGCAATATTACATAGATATTTTGTATCTAATTTGACTAAGAACCCTTTGGGTTTCATTATCATAGTTTATTTTTAGCTACGAATCTATTCACATTAAATGGTAGAATCTGGGTCAGTGATCTCTGAATGTATTTCACCTACACCACATGCCAGCAGAAGGTTAGTATTGCTGTGCTCATGTGGCAATGCATTCAGTAAAATGAATGTCTTCCATATTTATAATATTTCACAAAGTATAAAGTATGTAACCAAGAGGAAATGTACAATGATCTGTTCTGATACAAGAAACTAAAAGACAAAGTGAAGGCATCAGCACTTCTCCATTACAATCCATTATTGTCTATATCCGGATCAATCAGCGCGCTCTATTAAGTCTATACCATGGAACTCTTAGTGGCATGTTTAAATAATCAGCTAAATTTAGATTTGCATGGAAGCCGTTTAGTCTGATGTCAGCTTTAGTAGTGAAGTAAATTAAAGAACGAATAGGAAAATGCAATAAGTGGACCATATTCACACAGCGGCCGGTTTTCCTCTGTTGTCGCTGTCGGTGGGAAGCTGTCCCTGGTGTCCCCTGAAGTACACAAAAAAGGAATCTATAATCCATATTGGATAGTATATATATACATATATACATATATGTGTGTGTGTATAATAATGTTAACGTTGACAATAATGAAATAATGTAAAAATGTTGATAAACTCATTACAATGACACCTGTCAGTTGATGGATATATTAGGCAGCAAGTGAACATTTAGTATCTCTAGAGCAGAGGTGGGCAATTCATTTTCCCATGGGGCCACATAAGAAGATGGGACTGTTTCGGAAGGTCGGACCAATAGGTTCAACTAAACTATATGAATTATATACAGAATGTAAGTAAATGGTATGATTTGATTCACTGTTACTGGTAAGAGTAGGTGTTACAATTAGACTGTGACTTACAATTGAAGACATTATTATGTATTGATATAAATGATTTGGGTTTTTTTTTTTGTTTTCAATCACAC
Source organism: Coranthus polyacanthus (assembly GCA_037367275.1). Classification (NCBI taxonomy): domain Eukaryota; kingdom Metazoa; phylum Chordata; class Actinopteri; order Kurtiformes; family Apogonidae; genus Coranthus; species Coranthus polyacanthus. The sequence continues at coordinate 8,613 of JAPQRN010021760.1, read as the reverse complement.
AACCAATGATGAACTGAATTAGTAAAATTTACTTTTTTACAAAATTTACAAAACTGAAAATGTGGAGCAGGCAGAGTAAAAATGTCAACATCACTATTCAATTATTCATTAAAACGATTTTGAAAATGAAAGACCAGCATTAAATTATATATACAATGGGGTAATAAGTGCATCCATTGCTCTGTTTTTGTCTAAATGTCTAATTAATATTTTTTGTCTCATTGACTTTGCAGTTTTTATACTTTTTTCTTGTTCAGTCAGAGAAATCTAGTCTTTGTTGGGCTTGAATTCAGGTTAAACGTGTGATGTGAATATGTGAAGGACGGCTGACAGGTGATGGACAATGAAAGAGGATCTATTCATGTTTAGTCTTATTATGGTGATTCAAACTGTAATCCTTAAACACAGTGATCTGTGCTCCACAAACTCTGCACAAGGCTTTACCTTTGACTTCAGTAAATAAATACTTAGAAGTCCATGTCTTGTTAAAAACTCTACATTCTGTATCAATCTTTTGAACAGAAGCTGACGTCTTTGAGAGCTAAAAGTTAACTCACTTCTTTTAAACTTCAGTTCACCGATACATAACAGCAAGGTGCGCACGCAGGAACGCACGTACGTCAGATGAAAACAATAGCAGTCACCTTCAAAATAAAAGCATCGCAGATGTATTGCATTCATAACATACACTTATTTACGCTTGATTCCTGATTTCCCATCGACCTCACTTGGCTGGATGTGGCCCATGTGCCCAGGTCTACTCTATAGTGTGTGACACTTTAAACCACCAAATTGGAATTTGATGGTTTTGACTGAGGTCCTCCATGTCAGGACACCAATAATAGCACTAATAAAAACAGAACCAGGAAACAATGATATGAAGAAATTAATAGTATTTAAAAATTGGAATGCTAAAATAAAGTATCAGGGTTATACGTAGGTCGTAGGTAGCAGTAGGGTTTTATGTTATGTCCTCACATACTGGAATTGTGCATGACTTCTTAATATTTTTGCCTTTTTCTTTTTACATTAAGAGATCTGTAATGGACAAATATGGACTACATCATGTAGTAGTTATTACAGATTTATCATGATCCTTCTGTAACACACATTATACATATGCACATATACATACAGCCACACATTGTACACAGACTTTACAGTCCTTCTTGACATAACATGAATTCATGACATGACTGAAAATGCACCGTACACAGAGCTATTTAAATAACCATGCAGTAGCCATATGGAGACACTTTGTGTGAGGGTGGCTGATGTTACCAGGGCGTACAAATTGGAGCCCCACGCAAAGCTTTGTGTGGCTGTTCATGATATAATCCCATCACTTCTCCTGACCACAAACACCGACACAGATGGAAGGAGAGGCAGAGAGAATGTAGAGAGCCTGGTCAGCCCAAGTAGAATGCATTCTCATTAAACTTTAACGCCGGTGAGGTCTGGGAGCACTAAAGAGGCTATTCACCGAAGCTCACTCAGGTCTCTCTCTCTCTCTGTCAGCACACTCACTCCAGAGACCCACCCTGCCACTGACTGCGAACCACCATCAACCCCCAACCATCCTCTGTTGAGTGTGAAAGGCCATGCCTGGTTCCCTCACATGTTCTACCCTCTGCATCTCTGGTACTGTAGCTAAAGATTAACCACATCTCAAATTGGCACAGCTGTATCAACACTCAAACACAAGGCTGTTTCTCAGTTCACACAACATACTAAAGGAACAAAGAGACCTCAGCAGCTTTGTCTGGTATATTTTTTTAAACTACGAAATTTCTCATTATTTATAATGCATAGAGGAACTGTGCCTTTGTAGTCTCATTAATAAGCGCTTAACAGATAACCCTAAATTTGAATTAAAACACCTAGCACCACACATAAAAAATCTGAGGTTTTAACCATAGTGCGCCATGACCGACTATTTTTGCCTCTGTTATATAAATGAATGACTACATCACTGTATACTTGTGGGAATAGAAAAAGATACCTTACTCAACTCCAAGACATAAAAAAGACTCACTACTCTGAAGAGTAACTTGTGTCTGATATGGTTTTCCCCCAAAAATGACCTTGGTACAGTTTGTGAGAATGGCATCTTCTCCAGCTCCCCCTCACTGAAAAGTCTTGCCTATGCATTGACGTCATTTTCCCACCACAACCCACCTCCTCAGAAGGACTGAGTGGCTGCATTTAGTAGGAAAATTACCAAACCAGGAGTAAAACAAAATGTATCCCCTTCAAAGGCAGTTGGACTCGACAGTGATCCTTACAGCTTTAGCAAAGAACCAGTGATCCATGAATACTGACATGTGGCCAAGAATCGGGTTCCTGACACTTTTCTTGTACTTTTTTCCATCCCAAACCGTTTGAAAAATACTCAAAACACATTACAACCTACACTACCACACTTGATGTTTATTTTAAGTCAAAGCCAACAGTAGTTAAGTTACATGCAGCTGCTAGTGACATGGCCACTACATCAGCAATAATGTTGTTTTCCTGACTCTGGTGAAGACAAAAAAGGAAATGGTTCATACTATATATTATTAGAAAGGCAATGAGCTACACTTTGCTTGTAATTGACTGGAAACACTACACAGTAATTTTTATCCATAGTTAAAGTAAAAAGTCATGTGTTAGCTGTTAGATTAATGTTAAGCTGAAATGAATATTTGAAGGTAATTTCAGTTAAATGACAACCTGCATGACAGACCAAGGAGGCAACAATAGTGAGTAATGTGCAGCTAAAGATCCTCTTCAACTCTGCTGTTTCTGAACTGCCTCTGGTCAAGCTGCTGCTACTGTGCAGGTATTGACTTGTTAGGCGTTAGCTTACCAGTACATGAAACAGAGCATGTACAAAACATTATATTGAAATTAATATGTGATGGTAATTTCAGCACAATGATAGACCAAGCAGGCGTGTTTCCATGCAATCACACAATAGCTCTTTTTTCATTTTAGATGTTTTTTAGTGACAGTGTCTTTTTCATTGAAGCTGCCACTCAGTGCGTGACTTCGGTCGACTGTTGCGTCATATGCACACCCTCTATTTCAGAAGTTTAACTGCTGTTTCCAAGATGCTTCCTGCTCTCCAGCAAGTCAATTTTAAGCCCATTATGTGTTGTGATGATGGCTTCAAGTTTCCACATTGCACTTGTAAAAGTGGCAGTGATTTGTTATCATACAGGTACATGCCCTAAACTCAGATTTAAGGTGAGCATAGAAAGGTTTTCTACCTAAAGCAGATGAATGAGAAAACATCACGACAGTGTAAGCCTCAGCACAGACGTCATTCTGCACAGTGAAACTCTGCTAAATGCCAGTGGTGGCATCTAAGTACTTTTACTCAAGTACTGTACTTAAGCACAAATTAGAGGTACTTGTACTTACTAACTTTGACACACTACATCTCAGGAAAATATTGTACTTTAAACTCCAGTATTTGTCTGACAGCATTTCAGATTGCAATTTTCATACCTTTCCTGCCTAGTGAAACCAGTAATATGCATCCAAACACATCATGTATAATAGTAAAATACTGACAGGGACATTTTACTGCACAATGACTGTGTACATCTTGCCAAGAATACTTACATACTTGTATTTAAAGGTTCAGTGTGTGATATTTAGTGACACCTAGCGGTTGGTGATTGTAGCCAACTGAATAGCTCCTACCCACCCTCAGCTACGGTGGCAAATGTAGAAGTCCCTTGTTAGAGCCACGGCTTGTTTTGTCCATTCTGGGCTTTTTAGTTAAGGGGATATTAACTCTGGTACACACTCAAACAAGGAAAAAAGAGGAAGAGGAGGTCCATTCTGAGTGATTGTAGAAACATGGTAGACGCAAGAACAACCAGCCACCTGCTCCATCGGTAGACATAAAGGCCGTGCAACAATCCACTTTTTTGCATCCATAATTCTGAATATTATATTCAATTTCTACCATTAGGTTATCCTAAATAACCCTAAATCTTACACACTGGATCTTTAAGTAGTGGTAGTGTAATGGAGTATTTTTCACATGATGGTATTTTCTTCGACCGCTGATAGATGCTGAGATTTCTTCCCTCAAGCATGCTTTCTGTCTCAAATTTAAAGTGCATCCATGCATACATATGCAGTCACCCTCACAGGTGCACACGCATGCAGAGGTATAAAAAAAAAAGTGCACCAGTTTTTATTTAGAGAACAAAAACTGGCAGCTTTTTCAAGAAATGTGCCAGAGATGACACAGGACAGATGCAACACACACACACAGAAGTGACACATAAACACTGACGCTCAAATACAAGCAAATATACATGTACACACAGCTACACACAAAGGCAGGGTTGTTGTCCCCCCCCACTGGCTTCCGTTCCTCCAGGTGTTGCAGGCACACCCGACTGCCTTTGAGTTCTTTTAATTAAGAGCAAAGTGTGAAGATCCAATCAAGCACTCTGTACGTATACACAAACACACACACACACACACAGAGCACATGGATTCACAGTCTGTCCAGCTGTCTCGAAAGACGAGTCGAGGCTGACTGCAAAGCAACAGGACGATTTTTTTACAGTAACAAAGCCATTCTGTGTTTGAACGAGCGTACTTTTCTTCCGCAACATTCATCCACAGGCCAAGAAAACACAACAGCAACACCATCTGGATCTGTGGTGCACTGTGTGTTATGCTTCTCATAAGCACTGCAGCATGAATGCTCTTGCATGTACTGTATAGATGTTGTGTGTATGTGTAGGTGGCCGTGTGTAAGAATGTGTACCAGTAAGAGTTGACCTATGCTAAGCAGAAATAAACACACACGCCTTAGCATTAATATTAAAATACATACATACATGTAAACACTCAGACAAACATACAGCGCATGCAAACATTATACTGTATAATTACTGGAATTCAACAGTGGGCAAAAACTGAAACAGGTTAACAAGAAAAAGAGATTCAGAACATCAACAGCAGCCAGTGAACTGAATATTTAAATATTTCAGGAACCGCTTCCAAGTGTGCTATTTTCAGACCTGATCCATAATTCAACATTAGCATTTTTCTCTCAGAAACCTTGAAACTCTTTAAGTCTGCTCTGGAAAAATGTTTCTCTATATTTTAGCTGAGAAATATCAAGATTCTTTTTCTTTTTTTTTCTCTTTTTACTCTAGAGACAAAATTTGGTAACTTGACATAATGTTAGCTTGCTTCTTATTGTAACAGGCCGCAGTACAAACAAGCTTAGACTACCCTTCTGAGAAAAGAGATTTCAATAAACACAATCATTATATGTCAAAAGTCACCAGCTCCAAGCCCATTTAAAACCCTTTTCACCTGTACCTCATGTGACTGCACTGACCAGGCTTTGGCCACATGAATACCATGCCTTAATTTCATGTGACATCATTAAACCACCCATATGTCACCAGACAAACAAGCTATTTTTCTACCACTGAAGTAAGCTGCGGCAAAATCCTTTACCATCGACATTTATGGGATCATGGGAGTTGTTGTTTTCAGCACTGTTACCAAAGAAAATCTATCTGATGTGACTCAGGCAGAAATCATGTTTACAGACAACATACTGGACCATTACATTGAATAAAGATTTATCTGAATTTGAACATTGTTGCAAACATTTGATATGATTTAAGTACATCAGTCAACAAAATATCATAGGCCTATTAATTTTTAGATATTTTAATGCGGCAATGTTGCATGTTATACCTTTAATGAATGAGCTATGCTAGGCTAACCCAGGGCCTTTTATGCTACTTTAATTAGTTGACTTCTCAATTTATGTTAGAGGTCGCAAACGGGATGATTTATAAACTGTCGGCATCAGCAGAGAGAGGTCAGCGAGTTAACAGACACATCGTATAGCATGAGTACACGGCGTGAGACGAAATCACCTTCAGCAACATTTCCTGACATGTTTGTGCGTTCACTTTTCACTCAGGTAAGTTATACTCAAAACCTCTACCTGCTGTGTGCTTACCGATAGCTACATTGTTTAGCGCTGTTTTGCCGCTAAGCAGCTTACTGAACAAAAGTGGCTGGCTTCATAGCTACATTGCTAATCAAATAAATCCTGTTTGTTTTTTGCATCAAAACCAGCCTACGAACTGTTAGAATGTCATCCTGACTGGGTTCATCATTAAACCTCGGGCACAGAAGTCAAAGGAAAGGCAATGAAAGATTTAACCGGATGAAAAGAGACTCTGCAAGTTCACACAGGTTTGCACATCTATTTAGTTGAGCTGTAACCGTAACAACGATATGCATTTGTTATGGTGAACATGTTAGCCAGTTCATACACGTCCAGCAGAATACACGTAACATAAGCACTCATTTATTAGTTCATGTGTTTCAGTTCACCTGAAGGATGTAGTCCAATTTCACCTTTTAGCTCTATCTTTAGTCCCTACCAAACCCTGTGGGCTATAGCTTACTCTTTAGCTGCTAACCACTAAATTCATATGTCACTGAGCAGTTGCTTAGTAGTTGCTTGCTTTGACATTTGGTGTTTGTGAGGTAAGGTTGATTGAAGTTATTTTGCTCAACACAGCTTCCTTTTGTGGATTGAAATGATGCTGATGAGAGTGGTTATAGTCAAACAAACCATTAAAATTGTGGCCCATAAAACCAAAACAAAGTGCAGTAGTTTAGTTAAGTTATGGCATTGAGTCGATTCTAGTCACAAGCCCCTTTCTCTCCAATCATTCACAACTTCAATCTATCCCACCCCTATTAGCGTGCTTTATAACTGAGCCCATGTTCACTCATTCAACCTGCTGTGTGCTCACCCATCGCTCATACTACATCGACTTACTACAGATGTACAAATCATCTCCTCCACCTCCCCAGCCTCCTCCTCTTCCTACTGCATCAGCAATATTGTTTTCTTTGATCATATTGTGTTTATTCATTCAAATGTTGTGAATCTCGGGTTCTGCTGGGGGTTTTGTGAGCCCAGGGACCGTGTGTGTCATGCTTGCTCAGATTGTTTCAGAGCATCCCTCGAGCAGGGCATGTCATTCTGTAATAAATGGTTAAATCTGACATAAGTGTTCTAACACAACAGGAAAAAGGATACTCAGTAAGATCTAGAGTTAAGCTGGGTATACGCTGTGTGATTTTGTCCTGTCCCAGACACAAGGTGACAAAATGTAGCATTATCTTTGGTCTTTCTTAAAAAAACAAATGTCCTAGATTGCACTGTGAGGGAGGTTCAAAGAAGATTCCATTGTCCGTTGCGACCAAAGATAACCTGGGAGAAAATTCTGGCTGTGTCTGAAATTGTTGTTGTTGACTGTTGCTACGACCTACGTCTACTAAACAGCCAACTGGAATTCAGCAAGACATGACATACTGATCAACGCAACATGTAAGTTTATGTATGCTAAAAAGGCCTCAAGGTTTCTTTGCCACTGTAGAGGCACAGATAGACAATGGGCACTGATAACGTTTAATTCTTGTACATTGACTGTATGTAGTCTCAGATTCAGTAGGTGTTATCACAGCGCAGTCTGCATTCATGTCATACCCAAGTTTATTAGTTCCATGTTGGACAGCGTGGCTGCAATAAACTTATAAGACTGCTGAAATCTCACAATCTCCAAACTGGAGAGTTGGATGATAATTCTCTGTGCGTTCACCACTACTAGTGACACCTATGACATTAAAAGGACTAAGTTTGGATTATTTGAAGTGGGGTTCTATGAGGTACTTATCAGATAGTCTATTACCTGCAATAGACTGCAGTCAGCACAGCCCCATTTTGGAGAAACAGACACAGAATCTAAGCAATGCAATGCTGTTGACAGGGCCATCTGCAAAACAGTGCTTTCACATCCTAGTTCATATCCAAAGCAACAAACTACCTGAGGCAGCAGTAGACCAGCAGCTCTCATGTACCTCAAACAACTCCACTTCAAATAATCCAAACTAAGACTTTAAATATAGTCACAACATCCACTGTTAAACGTTCAGTGTGTGATATTTAGTTACATCTAGCGGTGAATACCCTAACCCACCTTCCCCTACGGTAGCCACAAAAAACCTGTTCCTCGTTACATCCAGTGTTTGTTTTGTCCATTCTGGGCTTTTAAATTAAAGGTATATTAACTTTGGTCCACACTTGAGCATCATACCTGATGGCAATTCACCTTAAAGCTGCAAAACAGAATAAAAACGAGCTGAGGAAGTCTGTTCTGAGTTACTGTAGAAACATGGTGCCGCTACACGGTGGACTCATTATGAGCCACTCCGTCTGTAGATATAAATGAATGAAAATGGACAGAAAACAAATGATGCTGATGTCCCACATTAGAACAGAAGTCAAGGTTTTAAGAATGACGAGCTGCTCTTCACCTTGTTCTACACCTAAAAATGACCTCTTGGTGGACAGTAGAGCAGCCATATCAGACAGCAAGCAGGACGAGGGCTTCACTGCCCTCTAGATGCACCCTGTAGCCTCCAGCCTTGGGGAGCCCTGGTTAAGAGAGATTAGCAGTCTGTGTGTGTGTGTGTCTGTGTGTCTGTGTGTGTGTGTGTGTGTCTGTGTGTGTGTGTGTGTGTGTGTGTGTGTGTGTGTGTGTGTGTGTGTGT
>JAPQRN010021759.1:0-34206 GCA_037367275.1 Coranthus polyacanthus | reverse complement strand
GGATGGATGGATGGATGGATGGATGGATGGATGGATGGATGGATGGATGGATGGATGGATGGATGGATGGATGGATTAGTGACTGACCAAACCTCAGCACAATGTAAATATGGTAAAAGTAATGAACAGTACAGTGTGGAGTGATTTATGGTCTAGTCTGTCTTTGGCTTTGTTTATGATGGTGATGAAGAGTTACTTACTTTACTTACCTAATCTACTGTCACAATCATCATAACACAATTTTAACAACATAGTTATACTGTGACAGGAAGTTATTATGGTTAGCTGTCAAACTGTCAGTGCTTTTGTCATTTTATTTTTGTGGTTGTTTTTTCAGGTGTCAGCTCCCTGGTCACAGTCCACCAGCCAGCTGTGCTTATTACTGCTCTGGGTCATGATGTTATCATGCCATGCCAGCTGAACCTTTCCCAGAATGAGAAAATGCTGAAACCACCAGTTCTATACTGGGTTTTCCTAAAGGATGACAATCCCAGACTGTGGTTGCCCTCAGAAAAGTATTGGGGACGTGCAGATCTTCTCAACAACAGTCTATACTCTTCAGACAAGTCCTTACTCCTCAAAAATGTTCAGTGGGACGACAGTGGGAAGTACCTATGCAAACTAACAATAACTACACAGAGGGATGGAAGTTTTAGGAGGACAGGAAATGAAACTTTACTGTTAGTTCATGGTAAATATAATGCTTCAAAACGTTCAAATGTTCAGATTTGAAATGTATCACATTTTACAACCTGTGTACATCCAAATATGTCTGTCTGATTTCAGACAAACTGTTCTTTAACACCATCACCCACCATCACTGCCTGCTCCAGTGTGAAGTAAATGTGACCAAGTATCCTCGGTTTGTTTTGTCCATTTTTCATGATGGACAAAAAATCCAAATGTTAGACTCTGCTGCTGCACACATTGTCACGTCTCTGCCCTACATCACACTGTCTAAGACCATATCTCTCAGGATGAATGGAAAATATGAGTGTGAGCTCAGTCTAAATGAGGATCTGGTAAAGAAAAGTATCTTCTACTACAATGCATCTGGTAATTATTCGATAGATGTTCATCTTAAACTGCTAATTGTATCAAATAAGATCTAACCTGTATTACATGTGGGTAGAATTCTTGTTGAGTTTGAATATGACACTCATGACTGTAATCTCATATAGGCTACTGTTTACCCAGGTCATTTTCTACTAATTAAACCACCATTCATTTGCATCCCCTTTAAAATATCTGAATTTCATTTTATATCATTGTTGGTTTTAAAACCAAGTCTTTGCATTATTCTTCAGTTCTTTCATTCTAGCTTTTGGACCTTGTCAACATTAAGTATAGTCTACATAAAATGTGTATTCCCATCATATCACCCTGTGTGGACATACTTATATTTGAGGAGAAGCATGTCTCCCTATGTACTGGTTTGAAGACCTTGAACTAGGAAAGCATGTCAAATGAAAATATCCACATACTGTATATTATTTTAAACTTACACTAGGAAAAACCCCCAAAAATCATACATGCTAACCATTAAGTGAAGACTCTAATTTTCTTTTCTTTTTAGGAACTGGACAAGGTGGATTTGTTGAAAAGAATGTTTCAACTATTGTCACTGGTAAGTCTCTCCCTTGCTATTGCCTTCCTCCCTCTTGTTTAGGGACAGTATTTTTGTTGGTCTTGCAGAACCAGCTCATCAGAATTACAGAAAGACTTTGGTAGACAACTATTCATACCTTCTAAATATATTGGACATATTGCAAAAGGAAATGCTAATATATGCAGATTTCCATAAGGTGAATATCAAAGCTTTAGTGTGTGATTGATTTTTGGCGTCACTGAGCAAAACTTCCATAATTACCATTCAGCATACTAAATTCAAGGTGTAGAAAGGCTGTAGAAATTCTACTGATTCTACAGATCACTAAGATTATTAAGATTCAGTCAAATGTGACTCTACTGCTTGGCACATAAGCTTGCAAAGTGTCTTCACGGTTCACTTGTGAAATGGCATCAGGTCATCTATATTATTTAGTCTTTAGATTTGGACTGAGATGAGACAGCAGATGGAAGGTATATTTTCAAATTGTGACATTTCCCCCCCTGATTCTGGCTCTTGCAGCTTTAAGAATTGGTTCATCATCATCATGGTTTAAAACCTTCCCATTTAGATAGTGTTTAATGCAATAATATACTACCTAAACAGTTTATTGAGGTAATAGTGAATGTTGCAGAATTCTAGTGGTCCACATATGTTTATCCCATAATTATTTGCAATATCTGTTTCCATTGTACTTAGTCACATTTACCTTCTATCTATTTTACCAACTTTTCCACTTCTCCCAAGCATAAAATGGGCAAATTCAAAATGTGAATCAAAACAGCAAGGTGGAAACCTATAGTTTGTTCTTATTTTACTATACAGTAAAGGTGAGGAAATCTTTCTTCTTTTACTTTCTTTTTGTAAAATGGGTGAAATGATCATTTCAAGTGGCCTTTGAGTGTATGATTTCATTTTATTTAGGGTTACTGCTGATGCAGGTGTTTTTACCTCTCTCAGTGGCAGGTGAGGTGGAGCTCCCAGAGCCATGGTTCCTGTATATTGCCCTCCTATTGGTGCCCATCATCATCCTGCTGGGTATGGTAGCTTCCATGCTGATGTGCAGATGCTGAGTTTGTCAGCATTGGACTGTAACAGAAATACTCAGGGCTGGAGTTTCATACTGTCAAAGAGACTGGGATTTTAAATGTTAGAGACAATCAATTGGAAGAAAACAGCATTCATGGGGAAATTAGTAGATTACAGGCTGTAGGAAATAGCCTTTTTATTTTCCAAATTTGGAGTACACAAGTAGACCTCAAAATCCCCAGATCTATTGTGTGCTTGGTTTTTCATACTGCATTTTGGATAAATCCGTTAACATGTAAAACTAAGAAATACCATGTGAACAGATCATATTTACCAGGGTAGGTCTTATAAAGCCCAAAGGCTGGGTCGTGGGAAATTTTATTTGGGTTGCCAAACAGATCTGCATTTTAAGCATTTCAACAAACTTTCAACAGAAGACATATTCAGAATGTTCATATTGTTCTGATAAATGTACTCATAACATTGAATCTAGAATAAAAGGTTAGACTTGTTTATTCTGCCTAAATGTACTTATTTTGTCTAATTGAAATAATTATCACAATATTTAAAATGCGTATGTTTTCAATAAGACATGCATAAAACAAAGTACTGATTTATTAACCATGTATCTCAAAATGGTTTTCAGCATAAATGGCAGTAAAAATACTTCTTAATGTTTATTTATGCACAAATTCACTCTTAAGTTGTATTGTGAATTGGATTGCAATGGTTTATTATTAAAAATGGATTCTCAAAAAAAAACGTTTGTGAGACACTGCTTTAAAGGGTTTGCAGTGTTAAAGGAGGTAACGACAATAAATGAACTGCTTGGCTCTTTGTTTGAATGCCTGTTCTCACTTTGGTCACAAAAGCCTTGAAAGCAACAGTTTAAGTGTCCTTGGTCCATGTTATTATTATATGAGTTTGCTTGAGTATAAAAAAAAGTCATAATTTTGATATGTGCTATGCATTATTGTTACGAGTTGTGCTGTTTTACATTTATTATGAGTTGCCACATAAAGAAGTGTTTGAATTTAATCGTTGTTGATGTAAACCCCTGAAATGTATTCATGTTTTATGGTCCTAAGAAGTAAAGATCATGACTATGGGACAGGACATGCATGTTCCCCTAGTCATTGTGGTGTGCCTTTTGTACACCTAATCTATGGTAGCCTTCAGGTTTCACAAGAGTTACAGGAAGCTAGACTGAACACATTCAACTTGAGTTGTGAACTTGAGAGGTAGATCTGCCCAGGGGAGCGAGGTGTACCACAAGACGATGGTATAAAAAAGGACTGGACTGGAGAGAAAGACAGGGGGGGGGCTGTTTGAACAGAATTGTGTTTGGAGACTTTTTCTTAGCTAGATTACCACTGTAAAGTAGCCTAGGAAACACTTAATAAAAGCTTGTTTTTGAAGACCAGGCTGGCCTCTTCTCTGGTTCATTTGTGGTAGTTCTGCACATCTTGGTCAAAGGGTCTCCTCCACGGCAGTGAGGTAAGCCTCCTCCACATCCACACCTGAAGTGATGAATATCCATAAAGGTACCCTTATATAAGTATTAATGTTGGGAAGTCATTAACTGTACGAAGAGGTTTTTTCTTAAGGGTTTTAATTGGTGGCCTTCTGCCCTGACATGGTGCTCAATTCTACCTTTACTCTAAAAAATAGGATATCAGGTTATTTAGAAAACCTCAACCACTAGATTAAAGGCCCTACAGAGGGGAGGTTTGAACCTGTCATGTATTTATGCTCCAGCGTTGCACACACTTAATGGGTCATTCATTCCTTCAAGGCTCACCCCGACCTGAGGGGTTGTAAATGACGAGTCTCTCCTTTCTCTTTATTCTGACCCCTAAGAGGTCAATGCCAAACATGCATAGTTTAAGGAAGAATTAATTTCTTAAAAGTACAATAGATATTAATCTACAACTTGGAGCAGTTACAAATATTGTTTGCATCTGGAGTTTTTTTGTGTAGTAATAGTTAGTAGTACTTTCTTTCAATGCAGAAAATTACTATTTATTATTATTTTCCCTCAGAATCTCTACATTCAGTGTCCCCCTTCACCTATGTAAAACTTTGTGTACCTTTTGCACCTCAAAAGGAAGGATACTACCGATGATTTGTCTCCTCCTGGTGGCAATTGGGGGAGCTGTACAAAAGCCACACTTGGACACAGAAACATATCTAAATCTTCAGCTAAAGCATTAGCAATCAATGTAGCAAACATGTTTTTTTTAGAATCACTGGACATACTTTGTTTTTATGGATACTAAAAAAAGTTTAACTATAGTGTGCATTAGGCAATTACAGATATTCATCCTCAGCGTTGTCGTGATTTAAGTTAATCCTTATATTTTTAAAAATGAAAAGGATGTTGGTGGAATTAGGGACAGGGAGGTCTCTCTCTCTCCCACAAACACACACACACCAGAGTGGTGCATTTATCAGGGCGAGGATAAAGATGCAATCAGCTCTGTAATCCTTATCCTGGCATAATGAAATGGCCAAAACATGCTTTTGTATGTATGTGTCCCTGTGCTTATTTCTGTGGGTAGATGACTAAGACAATGAGTAATAGTGGTTAGAATTTGCCACTTGCTAGTTGTCAGTTAAAATGACAGAAACTGAGAAACTCCTTTCCCATAAATACAGTCAGACTTTCCATGCAGTTATGAGTGGTTTAAAAGCAAATGTTTGCTTGTTAATAGTAAAAATCTCTAATCTGTGATGATGACTTACAAAATGGATAGATGGGCATCATAAAGTTCATTAATGGTGTAACAGAGAAAAAACGTTGTGCTACCTTTGCCAGGCAAATAACATTATTGGGAACTGAAATGCAGGAAGGAAACTTTTTCCACTTCATCTAATCTGTTGTCCTGCACATGGCCTCTCTCTGCATTGGTTGTGTCAGATACATGTTGGAGCTGTATCTGAATGCTTGACTTGGAGGATAGGCTACATAGCCTACTGTAAATTCATATACACAGAATGCCTTATAACAATTTTATGAACTGTGTAAAATAGCTGTGGCTTGACATTATACACCCATAATGTCCCTTTATATTCCTAATTTCTTTAATAGGCCACCAAGCATTGTGGTAGCCTGTTGCATTGGTTTCAAAAGGCTAGCTATGTAAGCATCCTTACTTTAACATGTAATACAATATTTTCATGTAGTACAATTTTAAAAGATGTAGTTGTTAAATAGCTCTGAGGTGAGAGCTTGACATCCTAGGTTTATATGGCGCCTGTAGAGTTTTTCTTCTGTAATGCTTTCCCGCTTACAAACTGACTGCTCTATTTGCCGACACGTGGGGTTTTCTGGGAAGGATGAAAACATCACACAAAATCGCTGTTGCCATAACAACGGATCTATACCCTCCTCCTCTTGCTCTTCCCTCTCCTTTCTCCATCCCTCTGCTGCAATGCATCACACCATCGCACCCTCCTTTTCCTGCATGCACCTCCCTCCTCCAGCCTCCACCCATTCCAAAGACTGATTAGCGCGGCACTCTTCCACTGATACACCATGTAATTTCAAGAGGTTAGTGATGTTTTTGTCTCACGTCAGCATCTCCAGGAGGAATATGTGGGTCTCCAAAAGGCATTCTCCAGTCTATGTCTAAGAAGAAAAAAAGAGATTTTTCCTCATTTTGCTTCTTTTTTCTGTGTTGTAATTCACTACAATGTTCTCCGGTGTGACAGCAGAGGGACCACCAGCACCTGACTGCCTGACGCCGGATGGAAGCGTGCTCTTTTAGCCCATCAATAGGACAAGACGCTGAATTTAATTTATAGTAAAAGGGGACTTGGATAAAAAGGTAACAAACAGGTAAAAAGACGCAGAAGCGCTGTGCTTGATTTTTTGCTGCATTTATGGGAATTTAAGAAGACAGAAAGTATGTTTAGACATTTATCAAATTCAGTGATTTAAGACTAGCCGCTAGTTTATTGAAGTTTATTGTTTGACCACCTGAGTTGAAACACAGTCCTTAATTCATAGCCACACCGCTGGAACGCACACAGGAATAGCGCACTTTTTTAATCTCCCAAGGAGCACAGAAGGCAGGCAGCGGTGTAAATAACCCACCTCGCTATTATATGCATGCCTGTCAAGCCACTTACAGACTCGTTTTGTGTGCTGGGGACCCATTTAAACAAAGCAACCTGTGCTTTTGCAATCATGCCTGTGAGCACAATGAGTGCAGCTAAACAAACCATATCATAATACTGATGTGCACAAAGAGCGGATGATTTCATTTGTATAAGCAACTAACACTGCCTCAAGCTTTAGTTGACAGCAAGAGATATATAAATGTGGCATAAAGCAAATAACACAGATGAAAAAAGGCAATACACAGATATGAGGCAATGACAAGGTGATAAATGTCATTTCTTCCAAACCAAATAGAGGTACAAACAAGCTCTACATTTCTTCCATCTGCTGTTTCAGTCACAATCTCTATCAAACACTGGCCCGCTTTTTGCTCAGGTTATATGTAGTTGATAAATGATACATGTCAAAGGCATTTATGCATGCAAAATTTTGACAGTTTAACAGACTTTGAACTGCACAATCACTCCAGCTCTATTGCACGACTTTCTCATGCTACGTCTTCCATTACTGGACATCTCAGCATCAGCAAATTGGCCTAAGACTTCATCAGTCTTCCAGGAGCTTTTTTTGTTAATCACTGACAGCACCATTGATTAAACAGTTTGTGAATCCATCTACTTCTCACTAGAATTATTTCGCCCATGCTGTCTCATTGTGGATAAATAGGTCTGTGAGTGTGCCACAGAATATAAATAGTTGAACAAAGGCTCTTTTGGAGTAACTATAGGCCGAAACCTGAAACCCAGGGAGTTCTAGTAATCCTACACTCTGAGCCCTTAGAGGAGAGGCAGGACACACTCGAGCTAAACAGAGGGATTTAGATCAGAGGAGGTGAGAAAAGGACACTGCAGGGTACGCACCAAACTCTGTGATCAGGTTTTCCAAGTGCTACAGAAGATCTGAGCAAGTGGACCCACCCGCCTCTTGGTCAAGCACAGCTGCTGGAGGACACCCAGGCCGACACCCAGGCCGACACCCAGGCCGACCACTCCCAGACTCCATCACCATCAGGAAGAATCTCCTCCTCTCACCTCCCAGACTCACTCCCAGAAATCACCATCTGGACATCTTTTGCATCTTAGAGCTTTTCATCACCAAGCTGGAATAGCTATTATAGAACCTGTTTTGTCTTCCTGTGTGTCTCCCGTTCTCAAGTGTGTGTGTGTGAGCATATGAGTGTTTAGATGTCGTTGAGAGCCAGCAGTCTTCTTTCCTCTCTCAGGATGTCTGCAGTACAGGAGCTGCTTCTGCCCCCTTTGGTCGTCATGGTGCTTCAAGGTGAGTGGACAGTGGTTATGTTGCCATTGCAATGGTGTGTTGGTAACACCTTGGCATGTGTATAAACTATCATCCAATTGTCATTCATACTGTGCCATTTGCTACTGTTGGTATTTTCTCCTGGTGTCTGATGTTGGCCTTGGTTGTCTGCTTCATTTGTAGCAACTGTTTGAAGTTTTTCTTGTGTTACTTTTTGAGTGTAGATGCATATGTTTGTGGACACTCTTCCTGTTTATATATATGTTCAGATGCAGATGTGTGAGTGAGTGTTGGGTACATCACTGTATTGGATTGCTCACTAATAGCCCAGCTGTTGAGGATTTTCTTTCTCAGAGTAATGAGATGAAGCCATATGTGGTAGTGTTCAAATGGAGGGTACATGCATAACAGACATTATACAATACATACATACATTGTTGATCATCCATTTATTAATGTATATTACATACATTTGGTACATTTTCCTTTGATGCTCTGCATAGATACATAAACTGTTTTCTACAGTACGTTTCAGCTGTGTGTCTCCATCACATACCACCATGTGCAACCTACTGCTGTCCATTAAGATCTCTTTCCCTTACTTTGTGCAGATCATGCCATTGCCCTCGACATGACCTTTCTGGCTAATTATCTGTATAGATAGGAATAACATGACTCAATTTCCCACTTTTACAAAAAGCCACACTCACTCATACATTCTTTTATAGTTTGAAAAACACCTTCCAATGAAGAATAGCCTGAGCCACCATCATTCATCATCTTTAAGTCACTGTCAGTCTCCTGACACCCACTGGAGGAGATGAAACTCTGCAAGGAAATAATCTTTAACAACTCTGTCTCAAAGCTAGGGATGGGCAATATGGGCAACAAAATTTAATCTAGACTTCCTTTTTTAAAAAAAATTCTGTCCATATGAAGTCAAGATAAAACATGATAATTATAAGTACTTTCCTGTACACCATATACTGTATGCAATATCAACAAACAACAGCAATAACAAAAAGCAGCACTTGCATAGGTGTCAGTGTAGATTATTTGTTAACAAAACAAACAGGTTGCACCTTGAATTTTTGTTGACCAAGAAAGGAATTCAAAGGAAGCACTAATCACAATTTTACAATGTAGGATTTTTCACATCAATTTAAAATTTAAAATATTGACCAGTCATAGAGCTGTGTCTCTTTATATTGAGCAAATTATAATTTACCTACTGAAAAAACACTAGCATGCTATTATTATTATAATACTGTTTTACCCAGTATTTTGATTTTTCTCTTTTTTCTTTTTCTTTTTGTTGTAAGCATGTAGAGTTAAAGCAGACAAAAAGAAGGAAAAACTGCATAAAGCATTTATCTCTGTCAGCCAGCTGCTCTTTGTCAGGGACAATCATGGGGCAAGGACTTTTGCTCCAAAATGAAGCCAATGCCCAAGTATTTTAAAATGTAATACCACTGATGGCCACTGGGTACTGGCTCCAAAAAAACCTGGCTATACTTCTCTCTAAAAATACGTCAACATTTTCCAGGAGTTCTGGTGGACCATCGTTAAATATTTCTTCTGTTAAGCGCAAATAGAAGGCTTTAATGTCTACCGAGTTTGACTTTTGGAGTTTCTGTTTATTTAATTAAACACAGATAGCTCCATTGTAGTTGTGGTTTAATAGGTTACAGTAACGACACTGTAAAATGACTGATACACAGTGCTTTATGAAGTTTACCATTTTCTTTTTCATTTCTTAATCATGCATCGTGCCCCTGGAGTTGAAGCTGCTGGCCGGCTCATTCTTAATGTGTGCAAAGTTTCCATGTTCTTCCTGTGTCTGTGTGGGTTTCCTCCAAGTGCTCTGGCTTCCTCCCACAGTCCAAAGTTTTAGTAATGACTCTAAATTGTCCCTAGGTGTATGTGGCCCCATTTCATTGCGAGTGGCATCCAGCAATAAGGTGCATTACAGTATTTCTGTGTGGAGTAGAGTTAATATCCTCATAACTAAAAAGATGTGTTTCTTTCAGCCTGTATTTTTTAATAACTCATAGCTGTTTAAAATGATAGTTTGTTCTTGTTGAGAGTAATATACCACTTTTATGTGAAAACACTCATAACTAGAGTCAGAAACCCTGGGTTAAGAAAGCAGATTGATAGCCACCTTCATGATACCACTTGACTGCAATTGTTAGGCTTTGGCTCTGTAGAACTTACTCTGTGGTACAGGCCGTGCAGTAAAATGACAGAGCTACACAGACCTGTCAATCACAGGCAGGATGAAGTGTATGCTTCAGCTGTAGTCATTTAGAACCTTCCCTTCCATATTCATGTTTGCTTTAGAACAGTACTGTCATGAAATGATCACAACATAATATTTTATTGCTCAGTTTCACTTTTTTCCTCACTATCGCCATGCCTTCTCCGTATTCACCCTCTAGCAAGCTCAACCACAGCTACTCTCTCCCACATCTGTTAAGAGGAGAGGAGGGGCCAGGTTTGAACAGTCTGTTTACAACCAACATTATATATTTTACCCTTTAGAAATATTTCTAATGGTCATAGAGGTTTGTAAACAACACTGATAAACTGATTATACATTTCACTCATTTCCCAAGCTCACATATGAATAGCTTTGTGTGTCCTCCTTTCATGCCAGAGCAGACGTTCCTAAAACCTGATGCAGCTGGTGGAAACCTTAAATAATGCATGCAGGAGAGAGACTCTGTAGCTGCACCGTGGAGTCATTTAGTCTGCAAATGGTTCAAGCACAAACATATTGTCAAAGGAGATCACTGTAAACAAGATACTTCTACAACCGCATCATCTCCTCACCTCTGGGCCATTTGAAGTCATAACCAACCCATCACTGTAGTCCAACCACAAAGTGGAAGTTTCATTACAGACATGCTTGTCATTATAAGTGGCAGAGTAGAACATAAACTGATTCTAACTACTATAGTACAGTCTCCAAACAGCTTAAGCTTAATGGACGAGAGCTTATGTAGTGAGAGTTTGTACGTTTATAGGGAGAGTTTTGAGCAACTTCCTTTTTCTGACCAATCTAAACAAGTACATGAATTATATTAGTAACAACAACAATTGTTCACTTTTGCTTTGTCTGCTGCCTCAATGCTACATGAATCTAATGCTGAGACGTTTTAATTGATTTGATTCTATTTGAGGCATTTTTAGTGCAAGATCCATTTTAACCTACAAATGTGGAGCAAGTTGCTGTGTTATGCCCTAGTTTCATGCTGTGTGTGAAACGTGTGTGCGATGTGCTACCAACATGTGTCACACATACGCACACACCTGAGCCCTTGTTCATCAAGCTGTGTGACAGAGGTATGAAATCCCATGATGCCCTTTAGCTGTTGGAAGGTAGTGGGACTTCCAACTGCCAGGAGAGAGCAGGGATTTAAGGATAAGATGACCGTCAAAACAGCTTCATTTACATTTACAGACATAATAAATTGATTACTTTATCAAGAATTATTGGCAACATAGTGAAAAGTATTTATGCATAATGTTAAAGTCCACACCATCTTCTTTTCTTTAGTCAATGTAATCTCTTAAAGAAAAAACAAAACCTTTCAATATAGTTATACATAGTTATTTTTGTTTTGTTTGATTTTGTTTTGTAAGTTCCATTTTTGTCACACCCATCTGATACAAATAAAAACTAAACTTTGTGGGCACATGTAGTTAAACACAGATCTCTCTGATGAGTATAATACTGTTAAATATAGATACAGTGCTTAACAATGTATGAGACCACCCGTCATAAAAAGGAGAAAACTATCAGCATCATGAAGTGCTTTAATGCAGACTCTTTCATTTTCAGTGAGCTCTCGATGTTTTAACATTTTGAACAGGAATGAGGAATTTCAAACTGAATTCACCTCAAGGTGAAGCTAGCAGTGGCACTTCCGGTGGCAGGTATTAGCTGCCACAATACCTGCCACGATACCTGCCACTGTTTGCGTCTGTAATTTTACATATAAAATATTACATACATATAATATACATAAGAATAACACTGAACATTGTAAATAACGTCAAATAAAATACCATACATAACATAGTATATAGATATACACATTTATATATCTTAAAATTGAATAGTTTAGTGCCAGTGGTCATCTGCTATTCACTTACCAAATGCATGAAAATAAGTAAATGGGTGCTGGTCGACATGCATATCAAAAGAAAACCAGTAACCAAGGAAAGTAAAGTTTTTCTACAGTAAAATTAAACATTTATCAAATAGTGTAAACAAATTCACGAACATTAAAAGAAAATTATCACAGTTAAAACCATTAAGTAATAGCCTAATATTTTTTTAAATTCTGTACTGTAGTTTTCTTACTATGGTGTGAGTCATGTATATTATGGTTATGATTGGAAGTCTTTGTTCTGTTTAAATAGAGTCAATGAAATCCTCATTTGATTTCTCTGTCTTCAGATTCAGAAGAATTATAGAGTTTGAGTCCAAAAATGCAGAAGGCTGGTTCTCAGTTGGACTGTCCTCCTTGTGAGCAGTAAGCCTCTGGGTCTATCAGAATATCAACTATAAAGCCTATAGTGCATGACTGTGAGACAGGAAATAAGATGTTGAATATATATACTAGGGCTAGAAGCCAAAGCATAGACTTCATATAGAACTGCATTCTCTACAGTTAAAACTGTAGCAACATGACTCTAACTAGTAGCCTTGGAGGGCAAAATTGTGAATGACACTTTTTAATTTAGTTAAATTAACTCTATTTGAAGAGGATAATCCATCCAGATCAATATTCCTTTCTGTGGATTCATGGTCAGTTAACTGAATTCATGTTTATCAATCACAGCACACAATGCTGTCTTTGCTGCCTTGTCAGAACACATATAGCTTCTGATTAATCATAACTGGAAATACTCCTAATAGCCTAATGGCTAGTCCTGTAATCTAGCTGATGCTGTAGCTTCCAGACTTTCCAGATCAAGGTATCACAACAACAATAACAACAACAATAATAATAACAATAATAATAATGATAATAGACCACTGACCTGCCCCAGGTACCACGGCAGGTCAGTGGCAGCTGCTGCAGGCAGTGGTAGGTACTGTAGAACACATTTAAAAAAAAGTTAAAACCCAGAGTGTACACAGGACTGGTAGAAATGGTAGTCCTACATCAGACCATCTTCTTATAGGAAATATCATCTTGTATGTAAAATTACTGATATTGTGCATATGTTACAAATAAGAGAAATGGAAATATACAATAACAGTAAATATTATACTATGTATAGCAACTATAGGGCCGACAGGAAAAATAACCATATTGGGAGGGAATCATATTTTGGTCTCCTGGGGAAAAAGCCTGTGCGTTGACTGCTACACTAAAATATATGTAAACAAATTTAAAGTTTAGGTCATACATTATACATTATATACTGCACATTATTCTAAATATAATGGTAATGTTCTTATTGTAGTTGTACTTCAAATTAAAATATCATCATTATGATGATGGTGATGATGATTAAGCTATTTTGGTGCCGTACACACAGGTCACGATGTACGTATTCGGTGGCCCTGTGCATGTGTAATAATAATAATAAGAAGAAGTCAGTGACAGATGCCTCAGGCAGTGGCAGGTATTGTGGCAAGTCAGCGGCCGCTGCCGCAAACAGTGGCAGGTATCATGCGAGGCCAGCGGCAGAAGCCGTGGCAGGTATTGTGGCAGCTGAGCCTGCCACCGAAAGTGCCACAATTTGAGCCAGCCCTTTTTCCCTTTTTATACCCAAATTTGAGCCGGCTCACTGGGCTTCTCTGAGAAGTAAGAAATTCTAACATTCAACCACTAAAACAATTTTTTCTGTTCAGAAATGCAAATAAATAACTATAATTTGACATCTAAATCAAGAATTAATAATGTGCTTTACTATTTTTTTCTGAATTTGAAAATTCATGGATAATAGTTATATTTTAGCAGTAAAAATATTATTTCAATTAAATAGCTTCTACATACTGATGTATTAACCATTACAGAAACATATAATGATTTTGGTAATCACCAATGCTGTTAATTTAGGGCAGCTGTGGCATAAACCTTACATTGGGTGGTGGTCTAATACATTTGTTAAGCACTGTATATATAAATATCTATCAATAATTTTATTTTCATGAAGTCAAAATTCTGTAGACTGCCTCAATCCTACCCAGCAGTAAACAAAGCTTATCCTAAGCGTAAAAATATATAAAGTTATGAAGACTGGAGTTGTGCGCAAACACAGGTCTGCATCTTGCTGGACAAGTATATGACAAGTATTTGATATACAGAATAACACAGCAGAAATTTAGAAGAAACGCTGCAAACGCTGCAGCAAAAGCAAACCTAGCTCCCACAATTGCACAAGCAGAAAGAAAAAAGAAGCACAGAGAGGTGATACTCTGGAGACAACCAGAAGAAAAGAGACATGACATAACACATACGTGCTGTCATCTTCACAAAGCTTTATCAGCACCAGTGACATAGTGCTTCATACCACTTCACTGAGGCTGCTCTTCTGGAAAGTAGGGCAGACCAGGGGAGAAAAGGACAAATGCATGTTTAGAATCAGGATATGGACAGATCCTTTACTTGGTGTGTGAGAGAGTTGGATTGATGGCAGAAGATTGAATTCAGTTGTTATTTTTCAACATGTCACCTGCTTTGACAATGGCTGCTGGCAATGTTAAAGGTGTCCAGTGTTTTTGACTTCAGGAATTTGATTGAGCCTTTTACTAACAGGTCAGGAAAATGGGTCGCATTCAGGAATTTTGGAGATTATCACATTTTAAGTGTAATTAATCAAATGTATTTCGAACAAGTTTGCACTAATCATATTTTTTTGTAATCATAAATAGAACTGAGAAACTGACCAATAATTACTATATGACAATCTTAATAAGGTTCCCCTCAGTTCTATTAAGTATTTTAGAGGAGGAGTGGAGTTTGAACAGTTCTGTTTACAATGAGCAATGTTACATAGTTTACCTCCAATGTCAGTGGTTGATGAATAAAAATATCCATTCAGATAAGGTGCCTCAGAGTATGCTGAATATTTTACAGTTACCAACCTGGCTTGCATTGAGTGTTGTGGCACGAACACATTGAATAGGCTACTGAAATTTCTTGTGTGTAAAACGACAGAGAACATGCAACAGCAAGACCAAACCAGCAGTTGAGAGATCTCAATTTGCATTAAAACACAGTGTTGTAGTGAATCATTCACAGAATCTTGAAGCTGAACAAACATGTTCCTTGGTTGATTGTTGAAATATTATAAATCTGAACAGAATTGATCTGCCAGTGTTTCAGTTAGAGTTACTCTTTACTGACAAACTAGTGTGCCATGACAATGTGCCAGCTTTGGGGAGAACAATGAAAGAGGTTCCCAGAGTAGTGTGCTTCACTGGTGCACTTGTTCCAGTGGAAAGTCTTTTGCTTGCTTGGTGTCAAGGGAAATGTCATGGATGCTTGGCACTTCCCTAGGTTATGTATGGCCACAGTATGTGGATGTTTATGTCTGTGGTAATTCATGGAAACAGATGTTCTCCTGCCTCATCTCTTTTGTTAACCCTGATTATGTTTTATTTCCTTTAGCTCCCAGCATCATGCTAAACTAGCTAACCTCACTGGGTGGATGATCTTTTGTGCAGTGTTTTGACTTTGTAGGCCTCAGGAGTATACAGCAATTGATAAGAGGGATTAATAGCCAGCCCTGTGTCAGGAAAAAAACTGCAACTAACCTGAAATTTCTGGATTATCTGTTGCATAACTCTGAAACCTCCACAGATTATGCAATGGATTTGCATTTTTGACGCTGTGTGTGTATGTGTCCAGCTGCTGTTAGTGAGAATTGTTGCTGAAGCAATTTGGTGGCTCAGAGTCTGTTTAGTCTGCACTTTATATGAGCAGTTGTTTTGTGTCTGGTTGTATGTTTGTCTCTCTCTCTCTGTCTCTGTCTCTCTCTCTCTCTCTCTCTCTCTCTCTCTCTCTCTCTCTCACTATCTTTTCACTGTCTCTTTAACTTGGTCTCTCAGCTTCGGACAGTCGGCAGTCGGCTGTTCACCTTGCATAATATCTCCACTCCCTGAGTAATCCACCTCCCTCAGGATTACTGTCTCATGCTGTCTGTGTGTTCTTTTAAAGCTGCAGTACCTGCTAGAATTTCATCTGTCTCTGTTGTGCTTTAATCCACCATCCTGCAACTAAAGTGTTCTCTTTTACCTTCAAACATCCTCTTAATTTCATCTGGTTGTGGTGAATGAGCAGTATGCCAAACATGTGCATTGCTGTCATTGAAAGGTGTCTCCTCTGTCTGTGTTCCAGGTCTTTACCTCCTTTTTTCAGAGCAGCCATCCCAAACCCTTCTGTGTTTTTCTCTATGTGATGTTCTGTGTCTGTCTAAAGTCTCTTTGCCTTTCTGTCTCTTCCTGGCCCTCTGTCTTTTTACAATTGTACAATTTTTTCAGGGACTTGGGGCAAAATATCACAACATATAATACATATAGCCTAAAAATATCTGATTGTCCAAGAATTAGCAGCAGCATTGACAGTTGGTTCAGCTCACAGCAGCCTGTAATTAACACAAACAGTCAAGACATTTTTGTAACAGAGACAGGAAAGCTAATTACAACAGCAATTAAACTGAAAAAAAGGAATGACTTTGTATTTCCTTCTTATAATGCACCTGTCCTCCAAGCAGCTTAAACAATACTGTTTGCCTCAGGTCTGTTTTTTATAAAGTAGAGGTTCTCAGCAGATCCAGTTCCCAGAAAACCCCAAAACCCAAAAACCCAAGACCTTGACCAAACAAATGACACATGCGGCAAATTGTAATAAAATAGGCAGATCACTTTAACAGAGCTCTTTATTTTGAATCTGTGCGAGTGTACTTGAGCGTAGAACTGCAGGTCAACCAAAAAGTGTGAGCAATACATGTTGATATAATATGATGACGGTTAGGGTTTGTTAACAACCTGTGTGATGATCTGCTTGAAAAATAGATGCCGTTGTATATGAGTAATTAACCTGGTGAAAATAAGATCTAGCTTAAAATTAAAAGACGACTTGAGGAAATTAGATCCTTCATCAAAATGTGCTGCATTTTTTCCATATAAAATGAATGCAAGTGAATACTTAAATGTGACTTTGATACAAGCATCAAACAAATCATAAGCTGGAGATCCAGTAAAAATCCTATGTTCAATCCCTTTTTTTCAGGTGCACTAAAACCACTGAAATCAGTACAAATTTTACAGTCTTTCCACATTGTGTCTCGCTGGGTTTGGATCTGCGCTTGGTTTTAAATGCAATCCATATCTAGCTTGAACTGGATCCATTGTGGTTTGGTTTTATATCGTGATGTTGTGTTCTTAACATTCTCCTCTTTCCCTTTTTTCTCTCTCTTCTCCCTGTCTCTTTGCAGTGCATTGGCCAGCATTAGGCCTCTTCCCTCCTGCTTCCCCATATGCTTCTGTAGAAATGGCTGTTACTAATGCCTGTGCTAACTTTCTCTTTCATTCTCCTCCTTCATTCCTCCGCTCCATGTTTTTCTGCAGTGAGGTGCAATAGTTTTAAATGTTAGTATTTGGTGCTACTTAATTTGTATCCCAGATAGTATTTTATATGTTTGTGTAAAGAGGAAATAGATCATTTGCAGTCGCTGTGAAGCTCGACTTGATTTAATGATTTCTCAGAGTTCCTCTGACCAGCGTTGTGCTATGTGTTTCCTGTCCTCTCCTTCATCCACCCCCACCCCACCACCCCACCCCCACATCTTACAATTTGAAAACAAAAGCTTCCCCAGAGGTCAAAGTTGAGAATAGCACAAGATCATTGGTTGAAAGCGATGCTGAGGCCTCAATGGAAACTGCAAGGTGCAGTTTGAGAAAGAAACATTTGGAGTTACAGGTGTGTAACTCCCGACTGATAAGAAGTGTGTCATGATGATGATGGCATATATAGACTCAAGCTTCTATATATGGTTTTAGTTCAGTTACCAATTGACAGAATGTAATAAAATAGTATTGCTCACTGCAACCACTTTATTTCCCCTCAGTTTCAATAATAAAAAAAATACTTTCATGTAAATTACCACAAAACAAAAAAACAAAATGAACCAAATTCAAAACAATCTATGGAATGAAATTATGAGTGGAAATAAAAAATGCAAGAGAAAAAGCTGGCCAAAACAAAAGATATATATATACACATATATGTATACATGGATACATATATGTATATATATATATACATATGTATATATATATGTGTTAGAAAAAAACACGCATGCAATTAGCATTGGTAGAAAGCACGCAAAAGATACAAAAGTTAGAGTAGTTAATAGCTTTGCTGACTTTTAGACAGTTTGCCTGCAAGTACTCTGATACTGAAAAATACTACAGCTCTGCCCGTCACTTAGTCTTTCCATCAGGTCATGGGTACATGAAAAAGTGGATGATCACCACCCATGGCTCTTACCTCTAACCATGTGACCTGAAATTTAACAGAAAGCAATAAACATAATCACCGGAGGATTGTTCTTTGTCTTTTCTATATTGTAGCATCTGTTTGCCATGGAGCCTGCGTAGAGGTGGACTCAGATACAGAAGCTGTGGCCAACCAAGGCTTCAAACTGGGTTGCATCTCCTGTAAGATGAGGGGTGAGGTTCCTGCCACAGCTTCAGTCAACTGGTACTTCAAGGCTTCAAATGATAATGAGTTCTCTCATGTGAGTACTAAAACGCATAAGGCAGACTGAGGAGGAAAAAAAGCCTATACACTTATGCACTTCAGTCCAGTGGGTCATTGCAGAGGTTTATTGTTGTAGAGTCATCTTTTTTCTTTTTTTTTTTTTGGGAAACAAAAATGCCCATATTTGGACAAGAGGTGAAGCTGAAGAGCGAGGGGTTAACCTTGCCAAGCTAACATCAAGTAATTTCAGTAACTAAATGTTAACACATATAGAGTTGTGTTTGTAATGTATAAACACACTAATTAGCACTAGCTGGCCTAGTAGCAGGCTAGCTGCCCATATAATCCAATATTAATTAAATCTAACATTAGCTAATGTAGCTTAGTTACGCTTGCAGGACAAGAATTGTAAACTTAAAAATAGAATCCTCTGATGATTAGTGTTAGTGTAACATTTTGTCAGACTCAGCAGCTGAGCTAGTTGTCAATTAAAGGCCACACAGCGGACGTGACTCACCTGTCACTCACAGCAGCCACGCCCTTAAATATGCATACTTTTAAGCCTAAATATAATTTAAACATTTGAGTTATATATAAATTCACTCCAGTCAAAACTGTTTCTTGTATCAGACTGTAAACATGTTTATTTCTGGTGTAAAGTTGGGCATTTTAACTTGTAGGCTGTGGAGACTCACCTTTGGCATCAAGTGGCCATTCAAGGAACTGGAGATTTTTTTGTTTGTTTGTTTTTTGCAAGGTGCAAGTATTTACAAATACCAATTACCAAATACATATAATTTGAAAGATAAGGGGATGAGAGGAGGGAAAGAAAATGAAACCGAGCAAAGTAAAAGATTATAGAAGAAAAACAAACAAACAAACATACACAAAACAAAATAAAAACGTGCCCACCACCTCATCTCCAGAGGACGTGTCCACCCCAGAGAGGCCCACACCCACACACCATGCTTATTCTATTCTAGTTTTTAGCACTTCTGCTTCATCTTTCAGCCCCAGAAAGATGACCCTATTTGAACTGGAAACTGGAAAATATAAAGTTACCATCTTCACCTACATACTTATTGTTTTCTTCATGATGTAATTAATTATCAGGTTTCCAGCTGAAGCAAATCTGAACAAAGCCCCAAACACTTACATCACTACAGCTGAGCTTGTCTTCTCCTCTGAGAAATGGCTGCAGCACATTTATCATAAGTAAGAGCAGAGTCATGAATTTTTCATGATGGGCTTTTTTTAATTGGCTGGAAGACAGAGCTCTTGCTTACCTAAGGAGTTCCTCTCCAGGCTGAGCAGCCTGGCCATTACCTACAGCAGGAAAGTTGCCATTAGGCTTCAGTGTCAATTTAGGAGCTGTATCCTCTAATTCACCAGGAAATGCAGCAGGGACTTAAATGCAACTCAGTCACTCAGGAAAAACGATGGTATGGAGACAAGCTGTCTGCTTCCTCACAAATGTGAAGAAAATTAACACGCAAATTGACACATGGGGGATTTGCAACAAATTACAAGTACTTGCTCAGAAAATGTTTCGAAATAAAATGCATTTTGTATTTTAATTTGAAAAGTTTTATTTTTTTGGAACATTAAGTGGTATTAAAAGTGGCCAAATACAAGTCATTTGTATTTTGAAATGACAAAATGGGCTACATGCAAAAACAAACTCAAAGGGACCATTTATGGTCATATTGACAAACACTGAAGATGGAATTATCCTCATGCTTAATTCACTACTGTAATGTACATTTACAACTGCATATATCAATGGTATATAAATTACAGTTCCTAATATGCTGAAGAACCATTAAGTCTCTAAGGGTATTATGGAGATAAAATGTATAAAAAAATTACAATAAAAAAATAAAATAAAATGAAAATGTGTCTTGTTTGGGAATAAACTAACATTAAATCATGTATTTTAAGTATTTCACATATTCACTCTGATGATGATGATGATGATATGTCAACATTTGTAGAAATTTTGATTTCTACAAATGTTGATTGATTCTGATTTTCTCCTTCACATATGTCAGATATGTTTGCTAAATGTTCAGTCTGTTGTTCTCTCCAGTCTAAAAAGATCCTGCCTTTCTTTTCCAGTTATACATCTATGAAGATAAAGTGGGCGATATCATGGACCCACGTTTCTATGAGCGTCTGGATTGGAACGGTAGCAAGAAAACCAAGGACCTCCAGGATGGCTCCATCTTCATCCTCAATGTGACCTATAATGACACGGGAACCTACAAGTGCAGATTCACCCGGGTCCTTACTTACCCTAACTACAAGTTTCAAACCAACGACAGCAAGACTATCACCATTAATGTAGTGTCACGACGTAAGAACAGAGAGGAGGGAGATTGTGTTTCCTAGAAAGGATGTAGCAATAGAGAGCAGTAGAGTTTTCATCAGTAGCAAAAAATATCCTATTTACATTAGGCAAAACATTGCATTGTACATCCCTTTTCTCCTTTTGGGCAACGTAATAAAACACTGCTATAAATATTTGTGATTCCAGGTAAGTAAAACAAATTAAAGCTGAAGGAGAAAGCATTAAGATGTTCACTAAAGGGGAAATAAATAATAAAAGTAATAACATAAAGACTTTCAAGACCACAATGCAGTGAGATCATAAGACATCCTGTGTATTGAGGTGAATCACTGATGGGAAACAGTTTAATACATTTGAGTGTAGAAGTAGATGAGGCTGATAATGTCAAGTATATCCTGTACACACTTATGTATAAGAATCACAATGGAGGTTGGCTGAGGACAGCCCTTATACACAATAAGTGATAAGGTTAAGTGTGTGTGTGTTGTGACCAAACAAAAGAGTGGACATACAAGAAAAGTCTAAATATTTGCAGAGTGTAGTTTTGTTGCAGATGTGGTTTCTTTACAAATCTTTGTAAATATCCAAATCTTGTGCTGTTGGAGTGGTGTGCTTATGTCTGCTAGGTTTTTAAAGAGATTATCTGTAAATATTGGCTTAACATTACATTTTGGTGTTTGAAGATTTAAAGTGCATAAGTGTAATTGTAACTTTAGGAGATACAATCGATAGTTAGCACAGATGAATACAATTC
Organism: Coranthus polyacanthus; assembly: GCA_037367275.1. Lineage (NCBI taxonomy): Eukaryota > Metazoa > Chordata > Actinopteri > Kurtiformes > Apogonidae > Coranthus > Coranthus polyacanthus. The sequence goes on along the minus strand of JAPQRN010021759.1, from coordinate 12,348 downwards.
AATTTTATTTATATAGCCCAGTATTACAAATCAAAGATTCACCTCAAAGAGCTTTACAGTCCACACAATATACAACACCCTCTGTCCTTAGACCCTCGGTTTGAGTGAGGAAAAACTGCCCAAAACTGCCCTCTTCCAGGACGGACAGACAGCGCAATAGGTGTTGTGTGTACAGACTATGGTAAATAGTGAAAAAGAACATGCAGATGGTACTGCAAACAGAAATTAGATAAACACTCATAACACGACACAACATTCACACAGATGGGACAAGCACACAGATAACACAGAGAAACAGGGAAAAAAGATGGTGCTGTGTCCAGAACAGCATTGGAGGATGACCAGCAATCAGCAGGCTTCAGGACAGCTAATGATCCAGGTTAAGGCATCACGGCTAAGGATAAAGGAAAGACAGAGCATCATATATATACAGTGGATATAAAAAGTATATATATATATATATATATATGACATTTTTGGATTCATAGTACTGCTGCATTCATATGAATGTTGTATTTTAGTGCTGCACATGTTTAAAGTTGCATTTGAGTGACTCCCTCCAGTGCAGAGTTGGGTCAAATCTCAGTCTAGAGTAACGTAAAACTCACATGAATTCTGATCTGTCTGAGGTTGCAATGCAAAAGATCAGTTCTGTATCTGATTTAGGACCATATAGGGATCAGATTCCATGTGATTTGTGTTGTCACATTGTCATGAAAAAGAAAACAGATCTGAATCACGTGTGCAAAAAGATCAGATGTGGGCCACTGTTGCCTGCAGTATGAACATAGCCTAAGGGTCGGTACTTGGTTTTCTGAATTTTAATTTCCACCGTCTGGGTAGAATTAGCAATCACCTTTGGACTTGTTGGACTTCTACAACAGATCACAGAATACTTGTAGATACTCAATAGAGTCACTGCAACTCCAGCATGACATGCTGTAATTTAGGACAGGAGTTCATGAATTATGACTTACATCATTTTAAAAGGGCAGCCCTCAGCCTTTTCATCATAGAAATGAAATCTAAACCCTTTTCACACAGTTACAATATATCTTCCCTTATCTCCCTCTGTGTCTCTCTAGTCACCAGGGGAATGGCGTCCATCTTGTCTGAGGTGATGATGTATGTCTCCATCATCGGGCTGCAGTTCTGGCTGGTGGTTGAGATGATTTACTGTTACAGAAAGATTGCATCGGCTGGAGAGGAAGCCCTGAGAGAGAGCGCGTGAGTAACACTTCAAACACTTATAACCATCTCAGCCTGCCCCTTTCCAGTACAAGTCCTTCATTTCCAGATCCTACTGGGCCATCCAAATGGTCTGACTGTTCACCTTCCGCTTCCACCCACAGGTTTCCTTCCTGCCACAGTTTGAAAATAGTCTCAATCTGCTCTTTACAGATTAACCAACATTTACTCTTACTTTACTGAACTGATAACTCATTCTGATTCTGATTCATTGAACTACCTGTCTGTTTTATCTTTTCTCCTTTCTATCATTTTCTTCCCCTCAGGGCGGAGTATTTAGCTATAGCATCGGAAAGTAAAGATAATTTTGCAGGTGTACAAGTGGCAGAATAGCACTGGTAGGTCTGGGTTCACACTTAACTCATCTCTGAATTAGCTTCATTGTCCTGTTAAGTGTTGCATTTGATAGAGAGAAGTGGGTGAAAGTAAACCATTATATAGATTATGCTACCATTTTCCTTTGTTCTCAGAGACAGAATAGATCCCTTGTGTTTATTTTTTACTGATTATATTCCATTCCAAAGAAGGACATTAGTAAATAATTGGATTGGATTAGGGTTACATTACAGCTGGCAACAAGTATAGTACATGTACTCATGTATTCACATAAATACAAACTGTTCTTTACAAGTGACCGTACTAAATGTTCCTCAAAGCCTTGTCATTTTCAATAGTAGGATTATTCAGTTTCCTGACAGTTTTATGTTTTCATTTTAGGTCAAGGAAGAATTCAAGAAGGCTTCCTTGAAGTATCTCACATACATTTCGTGCCCTCTCCTCCTCTCACCATCATTCACCTACTGCCTTCTACTACAAGTGATGGAAAGAGCAGCAACAGAAAGAACACAGATCTTGGATCTTGAAACTGGTGATAGGTGACAAGCGATTTTGTGCAAAAACAATGTAAAAAAACACTGTATCGTCTTCTGAGTGACTGAATGGGTACATCTGGTCATGGATTGACAAGACTGAGGGGGAGGGAGACAGAGAGTTGTACTGTATATTGACATATGCACAGATAATCCATATGTAGAGCATAGTATAGGCATACATTATATATTCACTAGTTGCATGCTTACAAGCTTATCAGAATGACTGACAACATGGTTCTGGTGTCCTGTCACGGTCATGTTTTTAAGGGTTTTGATCAAAACATTTTTGATCAAATATAATAGATTTGGAACAGTTTTATTTTAATTTTTAATATGAAGTAAAATGGACCACTAATTTTAATGTCTTGGTAGCAGTAGTCATGAAAGACTTGTCCGAATATACCATTTTTCATTTTGACCAGATTTATGCCCAAAAATGTTTTAAAAAGTAGGCTGAATTTGATAGACAATAGCTTAAAAAGAAACTGAAATAGCATTTAGATTTAGTGGTGTGTTGGGATAAACTGAAACCCAGGCTAAAAGGACAGACTTTTCTGACTGTGCTTACTGGGAATTCACCTGTTTTTTTTTTTTGTTTTTTGTTTTTTTCTGAACAGAATCACACATTCTGGTCACCGGTTATCTCTTTAAGATGTGAATTCTCGTCAAATGTTTTACTTGGATATTTGATGAAAATATTGTTTGTTCTCAGAGACATGAGTGATTAGCTCTCAAACAGAGGAAGATGCAGTTATCAGGTAGTGTTCAGTTCAAAAATTAGCTATGCTATCTGTTTTATACTGCAACAGGAATGAGACAGTATTTCAGACAAATTTTATATTTTTATTGTATTTTCCTTAACCTTGAGCACCAATAATCTGCTAAAACATATGTGAAACAATTTAAACTATACTTAATTCCCCCTATATTTAAAATATCACTGCCATGTCCAGCACAGCACAGTCCCCATTAAAGATTTTTTTAATATAGCTGGCCCATGGTGATTTAAATGTGTTCCTTAAGGCTGCTTACCAGTGAGAGAAAACATCACAGCATTCAGATAAGTTAGAATGAAATGTCATGTGTGCATGGTGTGAGTTCCAGTGACATTTGAGAGGATGGTGCCCACTTTATTTCACCAGACAAATTTGTATCTCACCAAATTTGCAGTAAGGGCTTAGGGCTTTCACAAATAGCTATTATCTAACTGTTGTGGGCAAATGTACCACAAAATCGATCCAGTGTGCCTCCTAAAGTGAAGGCAGTGAAAAACAAAGGAGGAAAAGGAAGAACTGAAGCATCATTACAAACCTTGAATGTGCAGCAGTTGTTGCAGATGGCCAGTTGATGACTATTGGTGAACAGTAGATGGCAGCCAAACCCAGCTGTTCTGCACAATTACTGTTCATCTGTTTTGTACCAACATTGTTTGGTACATTTTCAGATAGGGGCCACAGACCACGTGGTCAGAAACGCCCAGCAAGTCTCCAGTTCAATTGCCCATATTCCCTATCTCAAGTCACTTTCAGCTATCAAATACAACTTCAAAAAGTAACAAAATGCATGACATATTACAGACATATATTTCTACTCTACTTTCTGGAGGATTACCTTTTGGGTATGCATCAGTTTGCATCATCTATACTTTCTCTTCTATAGATGAAGCAAGTGGAGAAGATAAACCACACTGTCAGTCCACTTATGATAATGTGTTTTCTTTCAGCAACAAATAAAGACAGTTTTCACTTCACATGTAGGTGTGGAAATGTTGCTTGCCAAAAACAAAAAGAAAAAAGTGGCAGACTGAAAAAATTAAATTCTTGGGAAAAACAGATTCTGATGCTTGAATTCTCTTCATCTTGGGTAAATTCTAATTGAGTAGGTGGTTAATGTGGAGCAAGGTTTTAAGACTTACCATGTAAGCATATCCAAACCACAAATACATCCATGATCCACACATTCATTAGAGTTTAAGGGAGGGGTTTGAGGCAGATGACATTCACTTTTATAGACTGTTTTATATTAGTTTGTTTCCCAAGTTACTGCCAACTTTATCGTTCTGATGCTGCAGTGATTCATTTCCACTGATCTCTGCCCTCAGATTCACAAATTACACATCACCGATTCACTCTCAGCTCCAAATGAAATCTAACATTTTCATTCTTTTTTGCAAGTGGATTTTTTATGGGTTAACAAGGTGATGTTATGTACATTAAGAGATGACAACTTGTCAAGACCTGATGCTCACTGCCTACATAAAAGTTTTCAGCAAACATACTGTAAATTTCCATTCACACAAAATAATACTAGATCAGTGAATAATCATGTCTCTCATGCCGTTCAGGCAAACACTGAGGAAAAAATCCAGGAATCTTTTTATTGAATTTCCCCCTGGACATTATGTGTTATTTCAGAATCTGCAAGTGTTGCAGCCTGAATTATTTGAAATTGATTAAATTGCTTATATTGTGTGCTGACTTTCTGTTCAGAAAAAAATACTGCGCACGCAAGCATTAATCACAGCCCAATATTTACATTGGAACATATTGCTTCATTAATCATATAAAACAAATGTTATGAGAATGAAAAATGATTAGAAAGATTTAGTTTTGACATGATGCTGATAACATTTACATTACCAAAAGCAACTATTTTGATAACCTTTAAAGTTTGTACAAAAATGTCAAAAACTTCCAACTTCTTAAAGAACATTGTTTGGTTGTCATACTCTTTCTTATTCCACGGACTAAATAAGTTATCACAAAAATGTAGATGGATGAATAGCGAAAATCAGTTGCCGCCATTATATTAAGATCCAGTGCAAAATTTGAGATAAACTGAGACACACTCAAGGATGAGGAGTTGATGAGTTGTTACATGTTTTAGAAGTTTTCATTTCTCTTCGTGGTGTGGTGTACAATCACATCTTAACAGGACATTCTCATCTCCACTTCTCATCGGTCTCTCTCTTTCTTTCTCAATTGACCCCACACCCCTCCCTCCCCCTCCCTGAATAAATATTACACTTTTGTAATCCACATATGGCCATGCACAGCAAGGCCTGAAGGCTTCCATAGCCGCTATTTTCAGTGAAAAGACAGAGCGAGCACAAAGAGACGAAAGGAAGAGAGTGTGGTGGAGTGTTGAGAAGAAGAAAACAAAAAAAGGGGCTACAGGTAGAAGACAGTTTTCACATCATAGAGGTCAATATTGAGTGGATGGAAAAAACGCACTGAAAATGTACAACACATGACAAAGATGACAAAATAATAAAGACTTTAAAAAAACAGAGAGAGGCCAGTCAAATAAAAGTAACAAACACACCAAAACACAATACTGCAAAACAGATTCCCTTTTCTTCACCAGGGCCTACACAATTCCAGTTGGTCCTTTATTAACTTTGCTTTTATTTTGAAAGATCTGGCCCAATTGGACTATGTAGTAGCTCTTCTGACATTTCTACCTGATGATGTCTACAGTAATCAGTAACTGTTATGTCTGGCTCTATCATACAAAGAATGACTAACCAAATGTGAAAGAGAAATCTCCAAATATAAACTCAAGAAATGATAATATGTAAATGTAACATCAAAAAATGTAACAATCAGGACTCCTTATGAACACACGCACACATCTGTCAAGTCAAAGTCATCTTTGCTTCATATTTTCAAAGCCTCTACACATGTTCACAAACAATTTGTCATTATTATTATTATATACTACTCTGTTTGAAACATTCATAAAGTACTGGAATCACTATTGTCATTATTGCTGTGACCAGTAATCATTCTCCTATACCTCTTCTTGGTCCACACTGCAACAGCAAATCAGACACGCACCAAATGACTTCTCAGTAGCAGGACAGGACTTCAGGTCAAAGGTCACTGGTAATAATAAATACTGTAATGGTCCAAGAGACAGCCAGATGCAGCTTGTTGTCTTAAATGATCCAATACACCAATTTTCATCAGAGATAAAACCCTAACAGGGCAGAGAGAAGCAGCTGGGCTGGTTTACCTTCAGATGTAGGATTTACATGTTAAAACAGAGGTGAAAAAATGGTTTCATGTTGAAATATTCCTCATCCCCTTTACAAGAAGATGGACAGCCTTTGACAGGGCTCAATTCCCTGATGGAAAGAGCACCTCCTCCTCCTCCTGTAATCACTCTCCGCTCTCCTTCTGGGTGGTTGGTCACATCCAGAGCGCAGGTGGTGTCCTCTTTTTTTTTTTGTTTCAGCAGGCATTCATTTGAGGCAAAGATATCCATCTGTTCTCAGGACAAGGAGAGTCCCACACTTTATAGAATCACTGATGCCTTCCCGTCGAACATATGAAATGTTACAGGTCAAAAGAGGAGCTGTGATATTCTGTGCTAGCCATGAAATATAGAATTCTGAAACTTAAACGTGTCTGAATTCAAGTCTTTCTTAACACAGACATTTTAAAATGTGGTACTTATTCTTGAGGAGTGAATGGTCTGAATGGGCCGTGCTGTGGCCTGTTTCCACATAGAACATACAGATGACTTGCAGCTGTAGATTAATTATTGCTGTGGTCCTCATAGCTTCCAGTCTACATACAGTTGCAGTCTGAATAAAGTTGTTACTGGTTGAGGCTGAGGTTGAATGTCGCCATTTCAAGTCAGTCAGGAAAAGGGAGTTGTGGGTAATGAAGTCCCCTCTGTATCCCACTTGTGGTTTTTCGTGAAGAAGAAATGGGAGGAGGTGACCAAAGCTGGCCATCTCCCTCCTACTACTCCATCAGTCCACCAATTAAGCCATGTTAGCTAAATGATGTGGGGCTCAGGCTTCAGTCAGGGACTCTGTGAGGGTGTCAGCAGCAGGGTCTTGCTGCACCTCTGGGACCACAATGCCTTGGTGGAGCTTTTCTAAAGACTGCTTCATCTGGGAGACAAACATGTTGCAATGAATGAGACAAGGAGAGACAGAAATATTAAGAATAAATTGGCTCTGACAAACTGGATACTGGAAACTAATGCAGTGACATGATCCATTGCAAATACCTGGTCGAGTAGGGTGACCGAGGACTGCAGGATCTGCTGCCACTTGCTGAGTTGAGTCTGGTGAAACTGCCTCTGGAGCTGCAAGACCTGAGCCCACTCACCAGCGGTCTGCGGCAGAGGACTGAAGAGAGGAGGGATTCAAAGATGTGAGAAAAGAGGGAAAAAGAACAAAGCTCAGTGTCACTGAAACTGATGAGCGGGTAAATCTGCAATTATTCCTTCCTTAAGCACTTGGGGGAAGAGTAATCAAGCATCCACAAATTCAGCAATCTATTTGCCAAGGTTTATAGGATTACAAACCTTAAACCATAAAGAGATAGCCCCAGAACTCATTTCCACAGACAAATGTATTGAATCTGTTTTTTTTCATGAAAAAATATAAAATATTAGGCTAAACAACTAAACTAAATACCACAAAGTCAAACTAGGGTGAGCAGAATATGGGCCAAGCAAAATATATTTGTGTGGGACAATGTGGGACATGTTGTGTTGAGAATAATAATGTTTATATTTGAATGGAAACAGTGTGTTTACCTGTCAGCAACAGAATAGGAGTGCCATGTCTCCAGGGTATGGGCTGCTCTTTCCAAAGCATACAGCTTGTAGAATAGTAGCATGTTAAGAGCCACCAGCACCACAAGACTGACAGAAACAGAGAAAAGGGACCATTTTAACACAGGTTATGAAAATGCTAATAAATTATTTAAAAAAAGGCTAGAAATGAAGAGACAAAAATGTCAGTTTTGCACATAACTTCTAGGAATCTAGCAGTACAATTATATGAAGCAGTTAAAGGAAAAGTGAGTCTAGTGAGACTAGACAAACATGGACTGAAAAATTCTTCCCACAGTTAAATTTACACAAAGAAGGAAAAGACAAAAAATTGCTTCACATTCAATCTGGGCATTTTTTTTTTCAAGATTTAGGGGTGTTTTTTTATTAAAGAATATTTTTGTTCACTTAAATATTTATTATGTGGCCAAGTGGTAAAAAAAATAATTAAAAAAATCAAAGCCTCTCATACAGTACCTGATACAGATCCTATGCACAACAAGTATTGCAGAAAGGAGGGGAAAGGAAGAGAAATAGCAAAAAGGCATTGTGAGGCTGTTAGTATACAAAAACATCGATCTCCAACAAGCCTGAATAAGAGACCATTCAGACGTGGGTAGAACTGACACAGCAACGCCAATATAATCAATAAGAAGAGTCTACAGCCGTGTTAGCAGATCTTTCAGGCTGTACTTTGGCATGTCAGTATATAGAGCTAAATATTAATATGCTCACAGTGTAAATAAGCATTATTATGTTTACTCAGTTCACTACTTTAATTTTGTGTGGCAGGATACTTGCATTTGCTTATCAGCATTAAATTAAGATACACCGGAGTAAATCATAAACCAAGGCATTGGTTTATAACTGATGTACTGAGTGTGAGCCATCCAACAGCAACCAACCAAATGCACAAACATGCATGTACTGATTCGCATTCTATAATGTTAAAGTTGTAAAAGTCATTCATCTAAATTCATGAGCAAAAACTCAGCCAGAAAGGAGATTCGGAACAAACAATTTGAATTGTCTGCATATCTGTCATTGTTAATGAACTCAATTCCACAGACACACTTGAACTTACATAAAGCTGACTATCAGGAGAATGGTAGATATACTGTTGTGACCCCCACCACGTGGTCGTTCTCCCAGCTTCATATATTGAGCACCTAAAAAATAAAAACACAGGGTTTTTCCAAAGAGAGTTCCCACTATAAAGCACTAGCAATCAATATCAATAATGATATGCTTTTGTTACAGGATCCATCCATCCAAACAATGGACATTTCAGAATCATTTCATCTTCAAGTACCTGATTTTGTCTATTAAATGAATTCTAAAATTTCACTCCATTCTTGAGAATTCAAGGACCTCAAGACCTTGAACTTGACAGTCAAAGTAAGGTTTCTCTTTCTATGTTGCAGTTCCAAATAAAATCACTAGAGAGTAGTATAGCACAAAAGAAATATTCAGTTCTTTCCTTGGTTACACAATCTTCAGTAGTGGTGACAAGAACCAAAACACCAGCCCAAAAGAGCTCAAAAAGTTATGATGGCTGACTTACTGGTTTCCCTCCTGTCCCTCTCTTCTCCGACTCCTCTGTCCCCTCGGTCTCCGGTACAGGCTCCTCCTCCTTCCCTCTCTCTCTCACCTTGCCGTCGAGAGGAGGTCCGTTTGCGGCGGCGTAGGGCCGGTGGAGTCTTTGCAGTATCTGCACCTGCTACTTCAGCTGTGGTTACCACAGAAACCTCTGTCTGCAGTAGCGTTTCCAATTTGCACACCTCATTCTCTGCATGTGGAGAAAGGGGTAAAATGGAGTAATTCAACACCTAAAATAAACAACAATAAATTGGCGGAGTGATAAAAGTTCTTAATCTGAACTGTTGGTTAGTTAGATCAGAATCATAGACACTAATGTTCCACCATTACTCCAAATACGACAGTGTTCTAAATTTGACTGGTGTCCCATAAACAGATTATTCCATTTAGACTTTTTTCCTGAATGGAGCTTTTTCCAACTATGATGATTCTTTGGCCATGTAAACAACACATTTAAATATGCATTTATTTGTGGGTTTACAAACAAAGATACACTTGGTCCACATTTCTAGTCAGAAGGAAATACTGAAATACCTACTTCTAAACATAAAGAGAGAGGATAACAACAGGTTTTTGGATGTGAGCAAACGTTTTTTTGGAGGCCATTTTAGCATCTACTTTTCACATATATTTTCACAAACACATATTTATTTAGAGAACATTTGGTGTCAGGTGGTGGCAACAATGCACAACAAGAACAATTCAGTGAGTGAGCAGGTAGCAGCTACCATTAGCTAGCTAGGAATCAAAACTCCCCTGTGGCTTACAGGTGCAACTTCACTATAATTTTGTTCAGTTACTTAGAAAAAGTAAATAATCCGGTCTAGGCCAGTTCAGTTTCCTTAGGATGTGTATAGAGAAAAACACTGGAAGACGCAGAACACGACCCACCCATATGTCTGTAATACTCTTCGATGCCGCTCCAGGTGTTCTTTTCAATCAGTGCTTTCACCAGGCTCCAAGGCTGCTTCCTGTAGCAGATGTCTGAGGAAACTCTGTGCAGAAACAAACAAACACACACGCACGCACACACGCACGCAAAGACCTACAGTATGAGAGACTAAGTGATTTCAATTAGGCTACAGGTTAAAATTGAATATATTAAAGCAACTGTGAAATGTAAACAAAAATGGCAGGCCTAACTGTTCTGAAAATATATTTCCTTTTAAATTACCTGATGATTTATATTTGATGTTTATGGCTTGTTCTGTGGATGATGTGACTATGTCACAAAATCGACAGGACAAACAGCAATACATGGAGCAGATTTGAGATATCACCCAGCCCTACTCCAAATACTTTTTTAGTTAGTAATTTCTAAATTTCATTAGTATGTGTATTCTAAGCTTCGTCAGTTGCTTATTTTTCCACTGGACTGGGTTGAAATTTGTACATAAGAAAACCCAATGCCTTTATGTATTTTTTAAATCACAAAGTTCCTTTGAATATCCACTCACAAACTCACCATGAGGAAGCTAATGGTGTTGAGTTTCCTGTTTGGGTAAATATCACCCATTCAAAAACTGACATCTACAAAGTGCACAGATGTCTTTCCAGTAGAACACCAGCAAAATTAAGTTTATAAAAAGCCTTCATATTTTTGGAAAAGAAAGCACACAGCAGGATAAGTAAGTTTCCTTTGAACCGAAGTTGAAAACACATTCCACCGTCAGAATGAAATGTACTTTGGAAAGAGCCAGTTTATTACATTTTGGATCTTATTCATACCAGACATTAAAGCAACATTCAGAAGAGGGGAAAATACTCTAAATAAAGATAAACAGTGACAGAGTTAATGAGAAGCTGACAGTGAGGTTGTTAAGCCTTGTAGGCATAATGACTTATAAACGCTACTCTAAGTGGGAAAAGCACTATGACTGCCTCCTTCATTTCTTCATCTGTGGTTGTTGAACACTGGTCCAAAATGCCAAGAAATCCATGCTCTTTCATACACAATAAGTCAGGCCAGTAACACATGGATGGTGGGTTAGTATTGATTTTCATGTGTTTTGTACTCCTCCATCTACCCATGGAAGGATTCCTCCAGTATTCAGCAGCGGTGTTTCTCAAGCTCCGGTTTCAACTGTCTGGTTCTCCACCGGCAGCTCTGAGCCTCCATCCGGAAATCCAGCAACGCCCAAGGTACGTCCACCGTGGTTCTCGGTGGGGTTTTCTCTACGGCGGCTCCAAAGGGATTTCTTCCTTCTGGTCGTCCACTCGCCGTCCATCCAGAAACACCGGCCGGTCTGTGGACCACAGTGTGTTAGCCAGCCTGGCTAGGTCGGCTACTGCTCCTCTCTCCAGTGACAACACCGATGTCACCTTCGGTCTGCTGAACATCCACTCCCTCACGGCAAAGGACATTTCATCCAGGACCTCCTTACAGACCGTCAGCTCGATTTTCTCTGTTTGACTGAGACTTGGCAACTTTCTGGTGACTTTTCCCAGCTCAATGAAGCTACTCCACCTGGGTTTGTTTACGTTTGCAAATTTCGCGGCTCAGGTTGCGGAGGTGGTCTCGCAATACTACACCGCGAGAAGCGGAAGGTCCTTCCAGTTCCTGTGCCTCCTCTCTCATCATTTGAATATCTTGCTTGTCAAATTTCCAGCCCCACTCCCACAATCATTGCCACTGTCTACCGTCCCCACACTGATTTTTTAAATGAATTCTCTGCCCTCCTCACCTCTCCACTCTCTCTCTGCTGGAGGATTTCAACATACACATGGACAACACTGCTCTTCCCCTCACCAAGGACTTCTCTTCATCACTCGACAGTTTTGGCCTCCACCAGTTCGCAGACTTCCCCATTCACATTACACAGGACACACCCTGGATTTAATTTGCTGCTCCGGTCTCACCCCTTCCAACTGTAATGCTGATCCACTTCATATTACGGACCATTTCCTCCTCTCATTCAATGTCACTCTCCGTCTCTCCATTTCCAAGACCCCCCCGTGTCATTTCATTTCGCACTCTCTCCTCCTGCATCTCCACCCTGTCTCTGGACTCTTCTTCCACCCCCGATGAATTTGTCTCCCTGTACAACAATGG
>JAPQRN010021758.1:2336-34208 GCA_037367275.1 Coranthus polyacanthus | reverse complement strand
GAATAGAACAGAACAGAATAGAACAGAGAACATGAGTAAAAATAATGATATTAATATAGCCTTGTGTTGTTTTATGATGATCGCTTTCTTGAAAAAACTCAAACTATTATGAGACAAAAGTTGTAATATTCTGAGAAAAACATCATAATATCATGAGAAAACAGTTACAATTATACAAGAAAACATTTGGAATCTTATGTAATGTAAGAGGCTTAATATTATGAGACTAGTGAAAATTCCCAGCGAGATATGAGACAATTTTCTAAATATTAAAACATATGGGTTTTTTCCCCTACTTCTCCATCTTCCTGTTGCTGTATAAAAACTATAGTGAAAATAAAAACAAAGGAGAGAGAAAGAGAAAATGATTCTTTGTAGATCTCAAAAGCACTGTTGTGTACATTGCAGTAAATCTCAGGTTATGTACTTTAAACTTAATAATTTAAGTTTCATAGTCATTAGGATTTAACCCTTTGAAAATAAGAGGAGAATAAGGATGAGCAGGACAAACCCTGGCACTAAAACATATCCTCTCAGACATAAATAAGACTAACAGAAAGATTTAAACCTCCTGTCATTTCATGACAGTTCAGGCCAACAGTAGAGCCTTTGTATTAACAGAAATCGAGATGATCTAAGCTCTTCGTTATGATCCGGTTGTGGAGGGAAGTGTTTCCCTGATGCCTGCAAAACCCTGTGTCTCAATAACAAGAAAGAACAAAATCATAAAACACTCAGAGCCATTAAAAATGTATGAAGGATCACACACTACAGAAGAGAGGAGGAAACAAACAAAATAAAGAAAGACACTGCTGTGAACTGGTTGGAGTTTTTACGAAGCTGCTTCAACAGTGAATTTATCAGGAAGTGAGGTTCAGTTCTTCCTCTTTTAGAGGAAGTTAACATCTGAGATGAAACCTGACGTCTCTACTTTGAAATCGGACATTAAATATCTGCTTTATATTTTACACACTGATTTCCTTTTTATCACCAACTTTTGATGCTCAATATTGGAATTTTTTATAAACACTATGATCTGATAATGTGTCCCCATGACTAAATCCAGACTAAACCAGCTCTTGGAGTGTTTTTAAACTCTACACAGACGTGAATCTCGACTCTAACATCCAACATATTCAATCTAAAACTCAGACTCTGATACTTGTTGGTTCATATCTACGTCTGTGTGAGCGACACATGACTGAAAACATGTAGGAAAACTGACGGCTGGAAAAACGTGTTCTGGAGTGTTTGTTGAACAAACAATAGAAAGACAAACTCACACAGTGGCTGAAAAGCAAACTGAAATGACATATAACTAAACTTTAGAGACAGAAAGTAGCATCTTTTGCCCCTTCTCTCACTGTTAGTCACGTTGACAGGTGCATAGCGGATCTGACGTGTTAAAACTGACTTTGCTTAAATTCTGCTTAAAATCTGCAGATTCTTCTTCAGAATTCTGCTCAGATTCTGTGTAGACTTGCTGATAAGCAGAGATTGAAGACGTCGCCCCCTTATTTCACATCCACCACACTGAATAATTCTATGTTGTGAAGACAATAAAAGAAACACGTTTTAAATCATTTGACCATCATTAGGCTCACGTCAATTGAAAACCTACTGCAGTGATTTTCATGAAACTTGGTGGAACAGTAGGACATGGGCCAAGGACAAAGTCCTTACATTTTAGAGAAGATCCTGACATTACAAGATAGTTTGACTGGTTGAATCACAGGACTGTGGGGCCTTGGTGGAGGTATTGACTCTACTGACTCCTATCTGTCCATCCTGGAGGAGGAATCCATCCTCTGTGGCTCTTTTTTCCTGTATATGTAGTATTTCTATTTTGAAATATTGAAAAATGACCTAAAATGATCATTAGTGTTTAGAATGAAGAGTTATAACGTTATGTGAAATATGTCAATGTATTGTTTTACACAGATATGAACTGAATTTATTCACAACCACGTGGTGTCACTGTGAATGTATGTGACCTCTAGAGGGAGTAGTGAGTCACTCTGTCGGTTTCCCAGGACGTTGAAAACTAACATCAATGTGATGAGTTGAGGATGAGAACCATAAGAAACTTTCAGAGTCAAAGAAAAGAAGTAATTAAAATAGAATCATTGTGGTTGTTTTGACTGGAGTCGACTCTAAAGTAACAGAATGAAGTTTGATGCTGAAACGTCAGCATTTCTTCTCCACTGGTGAGTTTGTTGCCATTTGTTGATCCACGGTTCAGACTAAACTGTGACAGTTCTGACCTGGTTTGGACAATTCAAAACACATCTTTAGTGTAGCTACTGACGACACAAACTGTAGGTAAAACGGAGGTGATTAGTGGTTTTACTGTGGCTGTTTTCAGTCTAAAAACAGAGCTAAGCTAAAGAGCTACAATGTAAACTATGGGCCAACGCAGGACATTACACATGGACGTTATAGACACAGTGTTACTTTGACCGACTGAAGGAGTTTGTGTTGGATTAACTGTTGAATATCAATACTACATATAACCCTTTTAAATGTTTTTTGGGGGGTTATTCCTCACTTCACCCAAGGGTCAAAGGACACAGGGTGTTAAGGTTAACCCTTTGAGGTGAATCTCTGATTTGTATTGGACCATATAAATTTAATTGAACTGAACATTGAGTGTCCTTCTACACAGAGACAGTAATTGTAATAGAGTAATTCACTAGGTCACAATTTCACAATAAAGCTGGAAAAGTTCACAGCGTGTAGATGTTACATTAACTGTATGGTTTGTAACCTCCAGAGACAATATAAAGTGATGTTAAAAGACTCTGGAGCTCTTCTGTTACCTATGTTCCCATTTGTTTCCTAAAGAAGAAACCTGTCGCCCAGTTTGACGACGAGGCTCAGTGATGTGTTTTTAATGGTTTTCAGACGACAGTGTTTCTCTACAGTACAGACGTAGAAGATAAATCAGGTTACACGTACACAGACAATACTGTTTAGTACAGAAAACCATTGCACTGATCCTTTAAAAAGTGTAGTTTCACAGCCATCCATCATGTGCATAAAGGTCAGCAGACATTTATCAGAGACCTTTATGTTTGTGGCCTTTGAATTATGTTTAAAAAGATTAGACGGCGGATTCGTTTTTCATTTCTTCTGAGGTCAGTCAATTCTCTGGAGTCAACAATCAATAATCACTAACGCAAATGAAGGCTGAAGGCTGATTGGTTATCCAATTTGTCGTTTGTGGTGTCCGACGCCTTTCAGGATTTCAGATCCACTTAACGAAACAACAAGACAAGACAAGATCAATGAAGTGAAACTAAACTCGTAGTTCTTCAGATGGTAGATTTCTTAAACTTCTTTTTCCATTTCGTGTTTCCTTTTGTGTCATATTGCCTGCCTGTTGCTCATTATGTCAAACTGCTAATAAATCATCTGCATCAGTTTATTCATCGATCCGCGAGTCGCACCGGGGCTTCCTCCATCCTCCCCTAATCCCACAGCAGGAGGCGGGCTAACATCTGTACAGACAGCACACACACATGAATCTGAAAGGTCAGCATGAATGGAGTAAGAAGGAGATGGAAGAGGGAGCAGGTGTAACGCGAGGCCCTGAGGACGGGGGGTTCGAATCTGTTGAGCCGCCACCCCCCCCCCCGGGATACAATGAGTAAGAGGTAGGATTGAGGGTGTTTATTTAAGCTGTTTGGAAGAGAAGGGTGGCAGCCCTGCATATAAACTGAAAAAAATACATCCAAGAGGGGTCTACACCCACCTTGTGTTTTAACACAACATTTGGCCGATTAATAAGGTAGATGCACCAAAATGTATTCACTTCTAGATGTGTGCTCGATCATTGTACTTTTCATAAATGTGGATACAGTTGAGTTCTACTGAGTTCATCAAAGGAACAGTTTTCAATTGAATTGTCTCCAAATCAATAACCTTCAGTAGCTGTGGTTCCATAAAGTGTCAAGCAAATTTCAAGCAAACATTTGAAGAGTTGCAAAAATTGGTTTGGAGTGAGTAAACTAGGCTGCGTTGTATCGTCAGCAGGTGGCACTGTAGGCCACTTAACGCATGGCTCTAATAAACAGAGTAGAAGAAATAGAACATTCTGTTGTTGTTTTCCATCTAAAATGGCTGTGATGTTTTTTTTTCCAGGGATGAGACAGAGGAATCACCTTGAGCAAGCGAAAAAAACTTTTTCTGTGAAATTCAGGAAGATTTTTCAAATTCCGTTGTTTCCATAAACATTTTGAAATGCGAAATTTGTGCATTAAATACATTAATGGAAATGGTGAAAATGAAACAATGTGACAGGTTTAGTGTTGATAAGTTCAGTGAATTGATTCAAAAACATTGTCTCACTAAATTGTATGGGGATTACATACAACTATGTAACTGTACACAATATACTCACATAGAGCGACAAAATATGTCACGATAAAATACAACAGCTAATGTTCTGATAAACACAAAGTTAAAATGTTAGTGTATGACAGGTAAAGACGTACTGTGATGGAGCGATGCATGTTCAACGTTCATGCTCCTCTACTACAACCAAAGTGAAACTAACTCTAGACCAGTCACTAGGGGGCAGCATCAGGCTGAAGCCAAGAAAACAGATCACTCTTTAAGGCTTGAGAACTGTTCAAACTCTGCCTCCATTCCACTCAGCTAACCAGGGAGAGAGAGCAATTCTGTCACAGTGGTTGTGTTCTAAAAACACAAATAAAAACACACGGGAGGATTCTAGAGGTGGTGCTGTGATTGGCGTAAGATTTAAGGGGATTTAGGAGGATCTAACTGCAGAGATGAAACATAATAATATTCATAATTATGTTTTTATCAGTGTATAATCACCTGAAAATAGGAATCATTGTGTTTTTCTTACCTGAGAATGAGTGGTTTATATCTACAGAGGGAGCAGGTCACCTCCACCATGTTTCTACAGTAGCTCAGAACAGACTTCCTCTACATTTTCTGTTTTAAATCAGGTGGCATCCAGTGTTAATGTCACCTACTATATCTGAGTGTGAACCAGAGTTTACATCCACTTAACGAAAAACACCAGGACAAACAAAACAAACCCTGGTTCTGACGAGGGACTTTCACATTTTTTGCAGCCACCGTTTGGGAGAGCGAGGCGAGACGTTTCAGTTGGTTGCAAACATAGACTGTATGTAAAGATGGACGTCACGATGCTGTTAATTCCACTGTGTAAAAATTAAGCCAAAATCTGTGGTCACCGGAGCTGCCACGTAGTTTATGTGACGCAGTTTGGAGCCTCCCACCTGATTGGTTTCTGGCCGAGTGGCTGACGGATCAATCATCTGCTTTTAAACATCAAATAACCTATAAAAAACAAACAGATCAGAAAGATGACGATTTGAACACAAACGTACCTAAAAAGTCTGGAATCACCTTTGGGAATAATTATCAAATCCAGTGTCAATCTGCAGCTTCACCACTAGATGCCACTAAACATCACACGCCGAACCTTTAAACTTCTCTTAAACGCTGCAGTAGAGTCAGTTTGTTTCGTAATGTGCTCTGCAGACCACATTGCCAAGATTTCTTGTTAGAAAGACAGATCAAATAAAATCATCAACGAGAGACTGTATGAAGTTACTTATGCCGACTGTAGAAACGCAGAAACCACAGATGATGTCTTGTAATAAATGATTTAAAGGAAATGCAGCACAACAGAATCCACATCGCAAGAGTGTCTTTCAAAACATCAGTGATTCTCACATTTCAGCTGCAAAGAGAATAATTAAACCCTGTCATGTTCACACAAATTGTATTACATGCAGCCACATGAAACCTGATCAAATACAATCAGGAACAGACACTGTGGAATTCAAACTAATGCGGGCAGAACAAAACGGATCATTGTGCTGCAGCCTGGAGGTCCTGTGACACCAATAGTCCTCATGTTTTTAGTTTAGCTCGGGTACGTTTAACAACTGTGGACTCGGACACAGACGCATAAAAACCATGCACCGAGTCCAGTATTGTCTAAGTCAGCAAACACCAGAGTGCATTGTGGGTGTTCTACAGACAGAAAGAAAAAGCAAAACAGAATCCTGACCAAAAAGCTGTTACTAACAACACTGATGTAAGGATTAACACTAATAGGAACAGGTGTAATATTGATAGATTGAATAATAAGTCGGGCCAATCATCTGTTATTTGGAGATAATCAGGAAACTTTGGAGGAACGCAGTGTTTCCACTGCAGGGACCAGGGACTCTTTCATGAACTTTGGAAGTGATTGTTTCTGATTGGTCTGTACTTTGAAAATCCGTATAAACAGTTTGTGCATCGACACATTACCGTGGACTTAGTCTCGTATACGTTAGCGCTGGCACCGTCCACTATTATTCTGGAGGAGAAAAAAACACTCTTTCTTTAAACAAATCAAACACTTGTCTTTGGCGGCACCAACGCAGCGACAGTGTCTTTGCAAAATAGTATCGAGAGAGAAGTTGCTTTGGTGGAACATGTGCACGTGAGGAAGCGCATCGCACTGTTTGACAAAACTTGTTATTTTCAGATTTTTGATTTTTGAAGACTTGAGAAAATGTTCCTGACTGACCATCTCCAATTTGCTTCATACGTTCAGAAAGTAATGTTATTAGTCCTAGTAAACACCATATACATTTTCAGCCTTATATGTTTATATTCATTAGTTTTTCCGTCTTGGGTCGTGACGCTGATTTTACTGTAAAAACGAGTGGTTCAGAAAAAGATGCAGATCAATAAGTTCAATAAGTCATGACTTTTGAACTGTTCATGATAGATGTTTGAAATGTTCAGGAGTTGTTCTAAGATACAACATGTCTTTAACTTCTGGAAAGCAAGATCCACGGTTGAATATTTGACACTTTCTAGCTTGATGAAAACCCACACATCAGATCTTCCACATGTTGGTATTTATTTCTCACATTGTAGTACTATTGCGGTGACTCATTTTTTTCCTAAAAGAAATGATGTGCGAGGCATTAAAAATGAAAAAGAATATCATATTTCAAATGCATATTGCTCATGTATGACCATAAAAACAATTACATGACTGGAAAGAGCACGAGCATCCATCCTTGAATTATTCTAATACAGATGTTCATCCACGTGCACTGTCCCTATTAAATAAACAAATAAAGTACGTGAAGTAGAAGCGATCGGTATAAGTTCTCTGTTCACGGTGAGAACGAAATCCAGTGAGATTAATTATGCACAAAAGTCAGGAACGTGGGACTAAAAGTTCCGGGTTCTCTAGGTGGGAACGCAATGGAGTATTTTGATTTACATGCATTCATTTTCTCAACTGTAGAAGTTCTTCTTAAGCATAAGCATCACATCAGCTGTATCGGTCAGAGTCACAAATGACTGTATGACGGCAAGTAAAGCGGTGAAAATAAGTAAGTAAAAAAGTATATGGTTCATAGGTCATGAACGCATGCACGCCACTTTTCTCCAATTTGCGGCTGGTGTCAGAGAGGAGATCTATTTAACCTCATGTACAGAGACCCGTTAACAAGACCCAGACATGAACTCTGACAACACTGGTGTATTCAGCTGTAAACTGTTAACGTGAAACCACACACTGACGGTTGAATCTGTCATGGAGCGAAGAAGAACAGCTCAAACTGTAAGCCCTCCTCCTGCTCTACGACTCCTTCAACAGCCTCTTGAAGCCAGTAACCTACGACGAAAACTGAAAGATGTTGTATTTTCTATTTCGTCACAGATCACTGAGGTGTTTTCACACTGTTCAAACTCCAAACTGAAGGAAACGGAGGTTCAGTCTCTGTGAGCTGACTCTGAAAGTGAACTGAACTGAAGTGAAACTAACGAGCGGCTGGAAGATCAGAAAAAGTCATTTAAACATCTCACACATTTACAGTCAGTGGGAAGAGTAACGGACGCTGGAAGCACATGATTTACTGGGAAAAACACCAGGAAACTGCTTTAACATGAGCACAGAGGAAAGGACGAAACAGGCAGAGTTTGTAAATGTTGACCTGTGTGAAATGCAGAGGAGGAAAGAGATGGAACAAGACGAAAATGACACAAAAGACGCAACAAGAAAAACCAAGTGACAAGACGTAACGAGACCAAAATGACATAAAAGACGCAACAAGACGTTAACGACAAAACAAGAAAAATTAAATAACAGGACCAATAAAGACGTAACAAGATGAAAACCATGTGAAAGAGGTAACGACCAAAAGACTTCAGACACATTTTCACCGAACACCACGGAATTAAAGTATATAAAACTTTATATATAAATGTCCTAAGTGAGGTTACAAAGTGCTTCAGAAGAGGAAGAAAACAGCAGAACAAACAGTGTTCTGTAATAATTATAGTAGAGATAAACCAATTAAACTGTGGCACCAGCAGAACTTGACTCTGATAGTGTCTGGTGGTGGAAAAATAAAATTCACACCTAGAGCAAAAGAGCTAGTCTAGTTTTTTTGCCAGTTATTTTTTCACAGTTGATCCAATATTCAGTCCCAGAAATATCGATGAATTAACATGAGTTCAATGCTCCTCATTTATTACTTTGACATCCTGCATATCCTGATCGATAATTTGTCTCCTACTGGTTTTGTTTTGTCTGCCGTCATGTTGTCTTTTTGGAGTCAGAAGTGACCGTATTTGGACAAAAGGGGCGGAGCTGTGGCTCATGGTTGAGCTAATGCTATGCTCCTGACTCGGTAAAACTGTAAACTTCATCAAGCTTTGTGTAACAAAGTCATTTTACGTCTCGTTAGTGGAACTTATTAAACACAACTGCTGTCGAGCTGTTTGTCTGGAAAAAAAAGTGTTTCGTATATGTTGATCTGCCAATCAAACCTGTCAATCAAAGGCTGACACGGCAGAGGTCAAAGCTTCTATTCAACCTGAGACCGGATTAAAGATGGACCAGAACCCTTGTCAGAGGGTCCACATAAAGCCAATGAGACCACAATGACTCCTTAGTATTTATAGAGACACGTTCAATGGAAGTCTATGGATCCAGGGCTTTACGCAGCAGCATCTAGTGGCCGTCAGAGGTATTACACTTACATTGGCTTCATTTTGGATCCGAGGTCCTGGACCCTTTGGTCCACGTTCATTAGATCCATGTCACACAGTGTGGCTGCAGTAAACGTATGAGATAATTGAAATCTCTCAGTCTGTTACAGAAGCTCAATCAACACTTTTATCTCCTCATGACTTGATTATTGCTGAACATTTCAGATGAAAACGCAGCATGCCTACAACTAGTTAAATAAAAGCTCACATACGTGACGACATCCCACTATACAACGCACAAACACATATTTCTGTGTGCTGTAATGAATAGACAGAGTTTTACACTGTTAATATGTCACATGGCTGAGTGAACACAGAGAGGGAGTATGAGGGTCACAAATGACTCCACATCACATGAATTATTTCTGCTGTAAATCATGGTATTTACCAGCAAATACACTCAAAAGGACATTTAGAAAAACACGTGTCACATATTTGCACCACACTCAAAAAACATTTTCATCTAATTTTCAAAACACTTTGAGGTCATTCTGACAGAAAACTGCTTCACATGTGAATGTTCTCCATGTCAGTGTTTAAAGCTGCTGCAGTCGTGTCATTTTTCCAGTTTTACAAGCGAGTCCCAGTCAAATATTTACTTTACACTCTGCTCTGCTGTAAATTTTAAAAGAGGAAATGTTCCCAGTGCAATTCATCAGCCGAACAGACCAGACTTTATCACCACATTCAAGCTTCATATCGACATTTTTCATCTTTTCAAGAGACTCGTGAAGCAAATTTACATTTTCTAACCTCAGGTTTTCTTCTTCTTCCTCGAACCAGTTTTAGATGATATTGTTTAAACAAAGCTCCCATCACACAAGACAAAAGACAAATGACGCTCTAAGAAGAAGCCAGTTTCATAGATTTAATGCTTGTTTTCCTAAATTCTCCGTCTGTTTAGTCTGTATTAAGATTTAAAGAGTTATTCATAGTGCACTGCTTGTACTGTCATATGATAACATCATAAGACACGAGGGAGTCAGCGTTCACAAACTATGTGAAATAAGCTGCAAAAAAAGTTAAAAACAACTAGAGGCAAAAAAAACCTAAGAAAACAGATTTAATGACTCGACGTCGCGTTGGATTTACTTTGAAAATGTCCTGTTTTAATCACTTCGAGCGCTGTGTCTTTTATGTTTGAATTTATCTTCATAAAAACTCTAATGTTATTTACATCTGAATTATTCTTGACTTTTGTCTTTGTTGTTTTTTTAGTTTTGTTTTCTTCCATTGTTTGTTTTTCTTTCTTCTTCTTATTTGAAAAACGTCTGATTTTTCCTCACTTTTTTATGGCCTTTCTTGCCTTCAAAATCCATTTACTAAATCTAAAATAAGCATCGGCATTAAAATGTACAAGATACATGACAAACATTTATTTTCCTTAAAAAAACATTTTTATGTTTCTTAGTGTTTTTTGTTTTCTTTTTTATGCATCATCTCTTCAATTTTTATGTTTTCATTTGTATAATAACTGTAATACTGTCTCTAAAAATTAACATCTCAAATGTTTTTCTTTACTTTTGCCTTTATTTTATTAAATTATGGTGAACTTTTTCTCTTTTCTACTATATGTACGAATCCTTTCACCGTTTCTTTTGCTGTTTTCTTCCTTCTTTACAAGATATTTATATAAAAAATGCAAAAAATCTACAATTTTTCCTCACTTTTTCTGTTTCTTTTGCTTTTTCTTCCTTCTTCAGTAGAGTTTTACTGAAAAAACATAAATGTTTCATTTTTATCAGTTCCACATCAGATACATTATGTTTCATTTAAAATCCTTTGAAAATGACTCTTTATATTCCCTCATTTGATAATTTCTGTAACATTTAGAAGACATTTACCAAACATTTCATCGACTGTTCATTTTGTAGCATCATTTGTTACATTTGTTTTGTTCTTATTGAATTATGATACTGCAACTTTCAGTAAATGAGGCCAAAGCTTTAACCCAAAATATCCGACAGAAGACAAACTATCAGATGCTAAAAACAGCCTCTTTGGTCCTCAGCGGCGTCAGCGTCATGAGACCGGCCATGAGAGACATTCATGACCACTTCCCTCCCTGACGCTGCTTTAGATGATGCATCCGACTGCAACAACACGCCAACACTCAACACATTCCCCACTGAGTCTCCAAACTTTCTTCCTCCTCCGTCTTGTGTTCGCCACACTTTCCCCTCGCAGCCACGTGTCACATGTCGACAAAAGTCAGCAAAACGCTCCCATCCGAGCTCCACAAACACCCCGATCCGCTTACCTCTCACTGGCTCCTCGGCTGATTCGACACCGTCAGATCCTGAGGGAGATACGAGCCGTCCAGAGCAGCTGACCGGCAGCCCTGCATCCACACCCACCCACGACAGACAGACGGACACAGACAGACTGAGAGACTGAGGGAGAGGCTGGGTGTGTGGAGGACTCACTACCATGAACAGGAAGCCCCTCCTCCCCTCAGCGTCTGACCCGACCAGCTGACTCCTCAGCATCTGGCTGCAGGGATGGAGGGATGACTGGGTTAAACAGTCTGAGGCCTGCCTTCTTTAATCACTAACTCACTGGTTAACCTGGTGACCGACCGACCAACTGACCGACCAAATGACTGACCGACCAACCAACCAACTGACCAACCAACCAACCAACTGACCAACCGACCAACGAACCAACTAACCGACCAACTGACCGACCGACCAACCAACCAACTGACCAACCGACCAACGAACCAACTGACCGACCGACTGACCGACCGACCAAATGACTGACCAACCAACCAACCAACTGACCAACCGACCAAACGACTGACCGACCAACAAACCAACTGACCAACCAACCAAATGACTGACCAACTGACCGACCGACCGACCGACCAACCAACCAACCAACCAAACAACTGACTGACCAACTGACCGACCAACCAACCAACCAAACGACTGACTGACCAACTGACCAACCAACAAACCAACTGACCGACCAAATGACCGACCAACCAACAAACCAAGCTGTTCGACCGACCACATCAGACACTGAACAACTGATGCCTGGCACAACTGACTGTAAAAACATGGGAGACCACAGATATAATGACAGATTTAACTGATTGGAGATGATTTAACTAAAGAGGGAAGACTCCAAACTCTGGCCGTAAACACGACACGGTGTTACATCTACGACGGAAATAAAGAAAATGAGCAAAAATAAGACTAAATCACGAAATCAGTGATTATAGTTGTGTTTGTGCCTCGTATGACTTTTTCACCTTGTTACGTTGTTTCATTCTTGCATCTTTAATGAATAATTTAAATAAATAACCGTCTGGTTTCTTCAAATTTCTCTCAGGGTCCAAAATCAGCCTTTAAACTTAAAGAAATAATGATCCCACATATATTGTGATAATTATCGATATACATATGTGAATATTTTTGGCCGTATCGTCTCATCCTCATTTCACACCATATGAATGAAGACATTTTGGCTCAGCATTAGTTTAGTCTGAACCTAAAGAGGAACGTTTGAGGCTTTAGGTTCAAGTACAGTCTTCCAAATACACACTAGAAGGTTTTCAAATATTTCACAATTTTAAAAATGTGGGAGATTTAACCAATATGAGATGATGTAACCAGAAGATTGCGATCTTTAGATGAAAACATGTTGACCTTGGCGTCTTTGAAGGAGAATCAGAGTCTGCTGAGTTTAAATGGATCCTGTGGGAGAAAAGGCTCAGTTCACTATGAAAACAGTTGGTTTCTTAACAATCTACCTCTTTGATGATCTTTAACATCTTATACATGGACCAGCAAAGCATGACACCACCAGACGAACAAAATGATCAACAAGTGACAGTTTGAGGTGTTTTCATTTACAGCAGCTCTACAGCCTGTCATGCAGTCGAACACATCTTCGAAACTAAAGTTAAAATTAACCAAACTCACTAAACATGCCACTGATCTCCATCTCATCAACACTGGGTGACGTTGGAGAACGTAATTAGCAGAATGGTTAGACGTTACGTTTATGAGTTTGGAATCTTCCCTCTTTAGTTTGATCATCTTTAAAGCTCACAACACATAATTCAGTCCAGATGCAGGACCACACACTTCCAGACGCGAATGAATTAAATGTTGTTGATGTACATTTCGGCAAATATGATACATGTAATGTGCGGTTTGCAGATTCTGAGGGTAGTGTTTGTTCTGGCGGGCTACGAGGTCAAGTTCAACCCACAGTCCAGTCCATCTCTGACAGCAGCTGATCTCAACGTCAGCCCACGTCAGCCGATTCCCTTGATGCATCTCACTCAGGGCGTCGTATTTAAACTGCTTAGCTTGGCTAACGTTCCAGATCCTCCGTCACATTCTGTGTCAGACTTAATCAACGTCATGATGTTGTTGTTCATGTCTGTGTTGATGCTGCTCTCCCTGCTTTAGGCTTCACACGTCTTCTGTCAAAAAGTGGTCTTGACGGGACTGTTTCTCGATATGCGTACATAAAAAATCATCAAGTAGAAAAACTCTCCAACGTCTAATGAACCAACTAAACCATTAAAAGTAAAACAAATTAACTGAACATTCACGGACTGAATAGTTCAACGTTCGTCTGCCTTCCTGACGACAAACGTAAACCAGTGTCTGACTGGTGTCTTTATTGACTCACTAACTGGTTTGTTACCTGATCCAGTCTCAGCGTTTCCCCTCGTCTTCTTCTGCTGTTTTCTGCTTCTGTCTGTCTGTGTTTCTTTGTGTAATGAAGAGGGTGGAGTTAAGTGAACACACACACGTTTCCTCCTCCTCCTCCTCCGTGACCTGAGGCTGATCTGATCTGCACTAACTGACTGATAACACTCTGTGTGTTGGTTTTAAATCTATCTTTGTGAAGACCGGGTTAGTTTTACATAGGGCTGGGCCAGAAAACCTTTTAGATCATACATATATATACACACATGTATGATCGACATATATACACATTATATGTGTATATATGTAGATCATCATTTTTGTTTTGTTGCTTTCTATAATATAATAAGACTTCGATCGAACTCATTTTCTTATTTTTATTTAATGTTGTCAAAGCCAGAGTTAGATCAAAGTAAGTCACAAAGTCATGTCGTTTCTGTTCGTTTTGTCGCATCTTTTACATCATTTGGGTCTTTTACGACTTTTTTGTTTTGTTGCATCTTTTGTGTTGTTTTTTCTTCGACTTTTTCTTAGACACTGTTGTCTTTTATATTGTTTCTGTCCTGTTGCGTCATTTTTGTTACGTTGTTTTCATCGTCGCACCTTTCGCGAATAAGTTAAAACCACAAACAACCGTCTGGTCCTTTGAACTTAAAAGAAGTAATGATTTGACATTTATCGTGATCCTTTTCGATATTGACACTGGAGAAACACTGGAGGCTTTAGGTAAACGTTGGTGAATAAAAACTTACATATTTTACTTGTAATGCAGTGAAAACATCCATCATTAGCTCAGAGGGTGGTTTGAGGGTTAATACAGGGTTCAGGTTATAATTAGGTTTATTCACTTAATTGTGTTAGTCAAAGCTAATTACAGTCCTCACAAGGATAGAGGTATGAATGTATGTACGTAGAAGGAAGTGGGGCAGGAATAGTCGGGGGAAGCCCAGGGAAAATTCTTGAATGGAGGAAATGTTTTCTGTGTTTTATCTTTCATCTGAAGCGCAAACAAAACCATTTCAACACAAATGAAAATAGCTTCTGAAAACGCTGCTATTAATAGACACAAAGTCGTGTTTAGTCTGAAGTAATGGTCGACGCTGCTCGTCCTTTTCCCCGGATTAATGCACTTCAGAAGGTTTCTTTAAATAAGAGGCTCGATGTTTCTCGTTACAATAAAACAAGTCTCCTGTTACTGCCCCCAACAGGCCGCGGTGGGTATTACACCTCTTCTGTGTCAATGAGGATAATGTTAATGTTTTCTTTCTTAATTTTCAACCTATCAAAGAAATAAATAAGGAAGCAAAGAGGGAAGGAGAGCAGTAAACAAGAAACTAGAAAGAAGAAAAGGAAAGACGGGAAGAAATGAGGCAAGGAGATGAAGGAAAGAAGAGAATAGGAGAAAAGAGGAGGAGAGAAAGGAAACAGAAGGAAAAGATGACAAAGGAAGGAGAGCTGAGGAGAGAAGGAAATAAACAAGGAAAAGAAAAGAAGGAGCAAGTTGATAAGGAAACGGGAAAGGAAAGAAGAAGAGGAGGAGAGAAGGAAGGGAAAGAATGAGAAAGGGAGGAAAGGAAACAAGGAGATAAACGAGAGAAGACTAGGAAGGAAAAAATGATGGAAGGAAACAAGTAGAAGAGTAACAGGAAAGGAAAGGAAAGGAGGAGACACGGTGAGGAGGAGGTTACAGACGTCTACGAGTTGCTGCTTCATTTTCAAATGGTCGAGTTAAAACGTACGACCGTTATGAGACACAAGGTGTTGAACACGTCTCGTCTTTCATGTGGTTTCAGAGTCTCATGAGTCGAGACGCCGACGTCGAGACGTTGACCTTTAGGCGACGTTAAAGGTCACCGAACCTCAGCGCACGTCACATTTATCACCGTCTCTGCAACGAAACACCGGCAGCAGCTCGTTTCCAAATGTATCTGAGGCTTCATCAACCCGACGTCTGGAGAGAAACACGAGGAGAGCCGAACATTAACATGAGATGTCGCTAATTATCACCATAAATGAGGCCAAAACATTTAAGGCCAAAAATGTTTGCATATTGATAATTATCACAATATACGTCATTATTTCTTTAGGTTTAAAGGCAGAATCTTGAAGAAACCAGACGGTTATTTGTGGATTTGAATGATTTGTAAAAGATGTAACATTCTTTATGGTCTGAACACGACAAACAAGTCACTGATCAACAAGACACAACAAGAACAAAATATTCTATCACAACGTCCTCATCGTTTTATCGTCCAGTACGAGCCTTCGTTCCCTCTTTTCTGATCAGACAGATACATTCAGAAGGAGAAACGTTTCCGCTGCAGTGTTTTAACCTGGAATCTTCTGCCTCAAACACACACTAACACACACACTCCTTTATTCGCAGCGTTTACACTGAGCTGTCAACACCGATAGCAGCAATTACAGTCATGTGACCAGTGGAGGCTTCATGTGCAGCAGAGTCTGGACTCGGAACAGAGAGGAAATACACCCAGTTCAACACTGTTACACTTAAAGCTTGTAATTTGAGAAAATATGGTGTTTTGTGCATAAAAAAATACAGAAAAAACAATCAAATGCCAAAGATACGTCGATTATTTTCACATATGTCGAAGAAAAGCATCAAATGATCAGATTTGAGGAGCTGCAACGTGACAAAATGTGGCGTTTTGTGCATAAAAATTACAGAAAAGACATTGAAATGCCAAAGATACGCAAAATGTTTAAACATGTCAAATAAAAGCATCACTTTTCCACATCTTGGACGCTGAGTGTTTTGCCTAAAAGAAATACAGAAAAATTACAGAAATGCCAAAGACATTCTGACTATCTTCAAACACGTCAAAGAAATGCATCAAACTGAAGCTGCAGCTTGACCAAATTTGGTGTTTTGTTCATAAAAAAATACTGAAAAAACGCAAAAAATACCAAGAATTATTCAATTACTTTCAGATGTGTCAAAGAAAAGCATCAAATTCTTATATTCAAGAAGCTAAAACCTGAAGAAATTGTGTGTTTTTGCAGAAAATATACTGAAAAAAATACAAAAAAGCCAAAGATGGGCAAATTATTTTCAAATATGATAATGAAAAGCAACAAATCATCACATTCATCACAACGAATGGACTGCAAAGAAACTCAAAAAAGGAACAAATAGACGTATTTGAGAAGCTTTTTTGACTGAAAAAATCCTGAAATGTCAAAGATAAGCTGATCATTTCAACATATGTCAAAGACGAGGATCACATTGTCATATATATGAGAAGCTGCAGTTTGACAAAATGTAGTGTTTTGTGCATAAAAAATACTGAAAACATACAAAAAAATACTAAACATGCTTCAATTAAGCATCAAATCGTTACATTTGAGACGCTACAATGTGAGAACATGATGTTTTTTTAAGAGTTTGTTGTGGATCTTCAGTAAAATGTCTGGTTTAATGTGTCGTCACTGACACTAAGCTGTTCTATGAGCACTATTAGATTCAAGGTATGTTTCTGCTTCACTGAGGATTGTGGGTATTGCAGTCCCGGTGTCGGCGCGCTGGTTCGGACTCTGCTGCCCTTCTCACCGAGGCCCGGTTCGGTGCCGATGCGGTGGAAACGCTGACCGGGGTCACGCGCCGCTGTCTGGGCTGCACTTAATCGTATTGTTTGGTCCAGTGGCCTTTCACGTCTCTGCCTGCCCTCGCTGCATTTCCCTCTTAAACAAATCATGTGGGAAACAATGAAAGACTCAACTGTTGGTGACAGGGCGTTACGTCAGCGTCCTGCAGCCTCGGCCGCGGCTCCGCCTCCGTCAGACACACAAAAGAAAAAAAAACACTGCATTAAAACAACTGCGCTGACGTCACTTCAGGTGAAAAACGTGAAACACAAACTAAAACGTCCAGTTTGACGAACAGATCAGTTCTCAACGGTTCCAACACGATTTCCTTTTCACTTTTCCAGACTCAAACTCCAAGACTCTTCTCTTTAGACCATATTTGACATCTGAGTGCAATCGCTAAATTATGTAAATAAGTGGTTTTAAACTCCAACGTGTACAGTGTGTTACAGCCTGATGTGTTTGGCAGCTGCAAACGGTCACATTTCTGAAGCTGCAACTTGATGAAATTTTGTGTTTTGTGCATAAAACAAAATACTGCAAAGGTACAAAAAATACCAAAAGTGATTCAATTAAGTTCATTTCTTGCAAAAACATTGTGGCTCTGGGGCAGAAGATGCCGTGACAACATGATGGTGCGTTTGCCTTTTTACGTGGTTTACAATTACCGCCTCCTCTACGCAGAGGTCCAAGGATTTTTACACAAAGGTCGCATCACTTTTCTTTCCCCATTTGGAATCTGTCGCCAACCAGGTCTTATATTTGGAATTTACAACCTCACCAGAAAAAAAGCTGTAGGTTTCACATTATGTCAAAGAAAAACATCAAAATGTCACATTTGAAAAGTTGCAGCTTGAGAAAATGGGAGAAATTACAGAAATGACAAAGATATTCTGATAATCTTCAGATAGGTCAAATAAAAGCATCAAACCGTCACACTTATGAAGCTGTAACTTGACGAAATTTAGTGTTTTGAGCATAAAAAATACTGAAAAAATACAAAAAATACTGAAGATGCTTTGATTAAGCATTGCATTCTTACATTTATGAAGCTGCAACTTGAAGAAATTATATGAATAAATATAAATATACAAAAAAATGTTGAAATGCCAAAGATACTCAAATTATTGTGATTTAGATGTTTTCACATCTAAGAAGCTACAGCCTGAGAATATTTGGGGTGTTTTGCCTAAAAAATACTGAAAAATTACAGAAATACCAAAGATATTTGGAAGAAATGCATCAAACTGAAGCTGCAACTTGACTAATGGACACTTAATTCACATTCTCTTTTCTTCCCGACACTTTGCTTTAAATTCACTTGAAAATTTGATAGAAAACCAGCTGGTGTTAATGTTAAATGGACTAAATTTGCAGACAAAGGCAGAATGTAAGTAAATATAAGTAAAGGCCTCGGTCACACAGCTTCCATTACAATCCTACTTAAACTCTTCAGGAATGTCCTTTCCTATTCAAAGTGTTTACTCAGAGACAGACGCTCGCCTGTGAGGACAGAACACCCGGGTCTGTCTCTAAACAGTCTGTTAGTAAAAAGGTCACAGGTTCAACTCCCAGGAAGAGAAAACAACATGTAGACGAATCAGCTCCAACAACAGAACTCGGTTCAAAAGATGCGACCATTGTTAAATGTTGGGAACGAGTCAGAATAAAAAGTGAAATCCTGAAGAATAGAGTGACGACAACGCTGCTTTAAGATGAGAAAACGAGAGATTAAACGTAATGTTAGCAAGGACGGAGCTGAAAGATGACATTAGCTGATGTCTAGAGGTGGTTAAAGGACCATCAAAAATATGTCCAATGTCCCTCCTGATTCTCATATGTCCATATCGATAATTATCCAGAAAATCACCATTTCTTTCCAGTTCAATGACCCTTTTTGGTCCAGAGTGAAAGTTGAAGAAACCACACGGTTGTTTGTCGTGTGAAAATTATTCGTAAAAGACGCCGTGAAGCAAATACGACAAAAAAGACGAGATGAAAATGCGACGAAAACAAAATAAAAGATGTAAATTACGAAACAAGATGAAACAAAACATTAAACGTTAAAGACACAAGAAGACAAAAACATAAAGATGCAAAGAGACAAAAATAACTAAAAAGACGAGACGTAAACGACATACGTAGAAGATGAAAACGATGTAAAAGACGTAATAAGAAAAACTAAATAAAAGACAAAAATGATGCAACGGACACAGATAAAAACACACCTGAAGTCTCTGATTTTGTGATTCAGTTCTTCTCTTGTTCATGTTCTTTATTTTGTCAGGTTTATTTCAAGCTGTAGTCAAGTCTTCCCTACGTTTGGTTTGGTTTGGTTTGGTTTGGAGACGTGCTGAGAAACAGGCCGTCAGCAGTCGTCAAAAAGCACAAACCTCGTGTTTATGTGGAAAGAGTCACGGTTACAACCACGTGTTCTGCTGAGTGCGATGGAGGAGAACAGGTAGGACTTGTCTCCACACATGGTGACAGAGGGAGACTCTGTGGTTGTGGTTTCAGTGTGGACACAACACGTCATTGTGTCTCAGTCATGTCATTATGTCACACGGGACACATTGAGCAGAGACGGAGGCTGCTGACGGGACGCCGCCGCCGCCGCAGGAAACATGGTGAATGTCTATCAGCATCCATCAAAAACACGATTAGTGACATTTAAACAAACCTCATTTTAGGACTTTACGTCACATGACCTTTGACCTCTTCACCCTCGTCGTCCCTGGGAAAAACGAGCAGCTTCTCTTGATAGAATTTACAGAATTGCTGTCTTGTTTTACCTCTTTTTTGAGTCGTTAAGTCGACATAAATGCTGCCGCAACTTCCTGTAGAACTTGTCTTTCAAAGTAAGAGCACATGCTCTAAAAACTAGAGATGCTCCTTTAAAATCTTGTTAATTTCATTCATTTCAACAGTGTAACTAACAGTGTAAACCTTCATTCATGCTGTGATGAGGCTGAATGTAGATGTTTTCTGTAAATCCAAGGCAAAAAAAATATAATTAGTTATTTTTTAAATCATTTTTAAATTCTTTAATTAAAACAATGTAAATCATTTCAATTAAAGTCTGACTTATTTCCACGGGTGTTTACGGTGATTATTTATCATCTGTGATTTTATAAAGGATTGGATCGATCGCTGCAGCTCCAGCTTCGATCTCAGTAAATCTCACGTCGCTGTTGGCGTTTAATCGTCTGGACTCGAAGCCGTCGCTCGCTTCATCCTGATGATATTTGTGTGAGAGAAGGAGACGCCTCTGTTTGACTTTTAATAAAGTCACATCAGCTGAATCCTGTGCATGAGTCACAATCCCCCGATGAGGAGGAGGAGGAAACAACGCCGCCGAGCCGAGGACGAAGACGAGAAGTTAGAGGTGGAGAAGATGAAGACGGAGGAGGAGGACGAACTACACGGTTTGTTGAGGACTATTTTTTGCAGTGGATTAACTCTTTGTAGCTGTATCGGACTTGGTTAAACTATCTGTTGAAGTAAAGCTGAATCACTTGGTTTATTGAAGATTCATTTTTCATGTAAAAATATACAAATCTAATGGCTCCAGCTTTTAAAAAAGGTGTGAATTTGCTCCTTTTCCTTTCAGTCATGGAGTCACTTTGACGCTGTTTTCTGAATTTCTGAAATCCACCAAAAAAGTCAAATTACAAATGAGTCAGTTTTAAATCAAATCACAGTCACGATGTTAAATCAGACGAAGCGATGCCCCTGCAGATTAGTCTCGATCAGTCTTGAAATAAAATCCTGATGTTTGTCCGAGACCAAGACAAGAACGAGAAAAAATAGTGTTGACTGTGAGACGAGGCCAGGGCTGATGTCGAGTACAGCAACAGGACTGATAAAAAAACTATTAAAATACCTTTCACTTCAACATTATTTTACGTAATATCTGAAACATGTTCAGTCCCGACAGGCTGATAGAAGCCTTCATGCATAAAGAGACAAACAGCAGAAGGTCCTGGATTCTCAGGGTTAAAACACGTTCACACTGCGACAGCGTCATGCACAACAAACACCAAGTGGCTAAAGTGTGGATGTATAGCAGGAAACGGCAAAGACTCCCCGTGGACAGCGCTCTGTACGACCTCAGTCATAAATAATGAAGTCTTCATACGAACCACACGGTGAAATGAGTCCGAGCGCACATCTGAGGCTGCAGCCTGTGGATTCTCACTGTCGTCTGAAGGTAAATATCTCTGAAGTGACTTTAACGAGAGGATTAGCGTCAGAGAAAAAATTATGATGTGGAGGGAGGAAGGCTTAAGGGATAAAAGATAAAGAGGAGAAATGAGGGGAAACGCAGAGGAAGCAGAAGGAGGAGGCGTGTTTATTATGTTATTGATGAAGGTCATAATCTGAACCAAACAGCCGCAGACACAGATAAGGCTCCGCCCCCTTACGTCAAAACAGGGCCCGAGGCGACAAGTGTACGACAAAACATATATATAAGTGAGATAAATCTAATTTCATTCATTTTCTGGGCTGTTCTTAGCTTCATTCTAAATGTCAGCTATAAATACATGAGTTTCATCCATTACTAACAGTCACGTCAGGTTAGTCGTTTTTTCAAGTAGCTGTTCTGTACGTCAGTATTTCTTTTTCAGACTACTTCTAACTTTTACTCCCTACATTTTAACACAAGTATCTGTACTTTCTACTTTTAAACAGGCTCGTTACTTCGTTTTTAATGCATAGATTATTTTTATTTTGAATCATTGTGCATCTTCACAACATCAAGACTGATTTCATCCTAAATGGATGAAACAATAATACAGAAAAGACGATTCCTCTGTGTTTAGAGCAGTGAATATCACACATGACAGACACAGAGACGTAAAAGATGTAACAAGACAAGACAGACGACAGATGGAGGCTTGACCGTGGAGAAAAGATGCCGTGTCTTTAATGACAGTCTGAGACCAGAACAAATACTGACATGGATGCTGTGAGGTTCAGTAGCTTTACACAGAAATGTAGAAATACACCAGTACAAGTATAAGTACTGATGTAACGTCTTTACTCGAGTATCTTTACTTCTACTGGAGGAAAGTGTGTGGACTTTTGTCACCTCTGATTATTAATATATCGGCTAGGGTTGGGTCAGTCATCAGACTAAGAGAGACGTGAGCAGTTTACTGTGGAGACAACATGAAGGAGATCACGTGTCAGTAGATGAACACGGAGCTCCATGAGTCTGTTACTAGAAACGTATGACGACCAGTGGAGACACGACAGACTCACGCCTTTTCACACCTAAAAGTTCGAGCCAAGGTTCAAGTTTTTGTTACACTGTCTGCATTTGGTCTGCTTCTTCTGGTAATGGATTAATACGTCTCCCTGTACTTGACATTGAATAGTTTATAAACGGGCTGAGTTTGATGCCGGCATGTTGTTAAGTCTTCTGTTGGTTTTTCTTCTCCTTTTGTTTTTGGTAACAATAGCCTTGTGTAACTTCCTGTGACTGGTCCGAAAGTGTTTCCGCACTGTACGTGAACCGACCCACCCAGACCACCTCTTTTGGTCCACGCCGTGGTCCAGGGGAGGTTTCACATCTGCACGTGGTTCGAATCGAACTGGAAAGTCTGAAAGTCTGGATAGAAAATTAAAACTGCACCAATGAGGCAAGATTCAGAGTGTCAGATTCAGTGTCAGATTCAAAGCTGACGAAAGAAGTACGGCTGATAAACGCAGACGAGGCGACATGTGAACAAGAATAAAGTCATGACAAAACTGATTCGGGTGCTGTTTTAGTCTCTCATATCCAGACCTATGTCCACACTGTATCGGAGCTGCTTCAGCTCCTGATGCTTGTTCTTATTTAGTGTTTATTGGTGGTTGTCCAACCAGCTTAGAGGTGCATTAGTGCCACCAAGTGGACTGGAGTCACTACACGCTCACTCATGGGTTCTGATAGTCTCATTACTTCCACTCAGGAGCGTCTGATGAGTGGAAGTGCGACACCTAGTGGTAAAGTTCGGTACCAGTCTGGTCCAGCGTTTGGCTTCATATTAAACCGGTTTGAAAGTGTTTACATCAGCCCAACCCTAGTACTGGTCCTCAAAAAAAACAAAAAAAACATACCGTTCGACCTCTAACCTACACCGACTCCGTTACTATGACAACAGCACCACACTTCCTCTCCTTTGTCACTTAAACAAAAAAAATTTCATGGTCATGACTTTGCTTTGTCACTTCAACAACACTTAACTCCGGGTCGTAATAAGCTGCTGCAGGTATGGACTGTCTTTATGTCGGCTCCGTCTCCTGCAGACAAAACTCAGGGCTGGAAAATGTGCCTTGGTGCAGTTGGAAGGTAAAAAAAAACAAAAAAAACACACACACTTGTAATGACAACAAT
Source organism: Coranthus polyacanthus (assembly GCA_037367275.1). Taxonomy (NCBI): domain Eukaryota; kingdom Metazoa; phylum Chordata; class Actinopteri; order Kurtiformes; family Apogonidae; genus Coranthus; species Coranthus polyacanthus. Next base: position 10,481 of record JAPQRN010021758.1, on the reverse strand, counting down.
CAGTCATATATAAGAGAGAAAGGCACAAAGGCTTCTGTAGTAAAGACGCAAACCAAACGTTATCAAGATGTTGAGAAAACGCCAACAATCTGATTTCGTGCAGCCGGTCTTTTCTTCATTAATTAAAAACCATAAATCATTGAAAAATACCCAACATGTAGGAGGAAGGAGCCTCTTCTTCATCCTCAGAGAGCGCAGTAGGAGGGATGGCAGCAGCTGATCGTGACCACTAAAACTCTGCACTTGGAAAACAACTCCACACCTCCTCCTCCTCCTCCTCCCCTTTCTTCACCTCCTCCCTCTTTCTTCTCCCTTTCTTCCTCCCGTCACCAGGCAACTGGCCTTTCCTCTCTCTTTGCTTTACTCTTTCTCCCTCATCTTTGTCACTCCCTCTTTTTATCATGCCTCCTTTATTCCCTCTCATGCTTGTGTCTGTTCAGAAATACTCCACAAAAAACTTTAATGGACACATTTATCAAGTGTTTTTAGGCATTAAACAGTCAAATTAAATAGAATTGTACGTATCCCAGAGATCCTGTGCAGGTAAAGCGATAGGTTTTACGTTTTTTACATGTGATGAGGGGATGGAGATGTAGACATAAATCCTGTAGAATGACCACGGCAGCTGCAAACAGTGTCTGAAATGTAACCTCAGGGAGAAGCACTGTTTTATGAGCCTCGTTCAAAAGGTAAGAGACTAAAAACAGGTTGAAACAGTACGCCGTCAAATATACCTTCAGTCCTGAACACACAAACAGACGGATTCCCAGATCACTGAGCGACACTGATCAAACTGAAGGAAACAGAAACCGGGGTGAACCTCCATGTGTTTCATTCTGTTCCAGCCTCTGGGAGCGGATTCTGAGGATACGTCTACAATCATTTTTGTTTTAAAAAGCATGACTTTTGCTGCGTTTAAACACGTAGTGACACAGTTATCCACGATAGACTGAAGCCTTTGGAAACGGTGCTGACCCCGAAAGAAAGAAAGACAGAACTTACATTGCCAACAAATGAAACTCAATATATGGTTCCATCGCAACAGAGCTGCTCTTCCACCATTATGGACTGAAAGCAGTTCTCAAAAAGAACCACAGTTTCACCTTTTTCCTCTTTCCTCTACCTATTTGTAAGAAATTAAACCTCAGTTTTGTTCAATGGCCACATCAGAGATATGCCTCCACCATGTTGGACTGAAAAAACAAAGCACCAGAGTTTCATCTCTTTGCTTCTATACTCTTAGTGACAGACACAGAACCACCAGGAGCTGTGTCCACTTATCCGAGTCCACGTCGTGGGGCAGCAGCCTCAGCCGAGAAGCCCAGACTTCCCTCTCCCCTTCACCTCCTCCAACTCCTCCAGCTCCAGGAGACACCGAGGCGTTCCCAGGCCAGTCGAGAGATACAATCCCTCCAGCGTGTTCTGGGTCTTGGACATGCCCGGAACACCTCACCAGTCACGTGAACTAGTTGATTTCCAGTTGATTTCATTGCAATAATAGGATAGAATAAGATACAAAAAATGAAAGACAGTCAGTCAGGCGTCCTACATCTTCTTGTAGGTGTCTGAGGGTTAAGTATCTTGTATTTAACAGGTGGTACATTGGAAGAATTCAGCTTATGTTGATTAATAATCCTAATAAATACCTTCCATTATAAAAGAGGAGCTGAAAGCGTTCAATAAACACCATGAATTAATAAACTGAGGAGTAATGAGGTCTATGTGTCACTGTCAAGAATGCACCATAGGGAAAAACACCGTCTGTACCGGTTTCTCTGTTCTTTTGTCTTCATGTAACTTTGCTTTCTGTGTTTTATTTTTATTTGCATCTGTAGTTGTGGCTTAAGCTACGTCTCCTCTCGACTTCTCAAGTTGAAAATAACTTGGTCTGACTTCTCTTCTGTCGCCTGCTTTGACAGATTTTTCTCATACTTCTGCCTTTTGGACACAGATGTGCAGCACTCGGCTCAGGGGGAAACCTTGACATTTGGATTCTTCTGTCAGTTTTTTTTTGGTTTTTTAATATTTCCTCGCGGCTCGTCCACTCTGACAGCAGAAGTCAGGCGAGGGCAGACTGATCCTCGATTAGGTTTCCTGTCCTGACATTTTGTGATTCGGATCCATCACCACCTTTTTTTCCCCTCCCTGTGACGTGGGAGAAAAATGTCATGGTTTCAGTGATTTCATTTCAAACTTCTTCTTCTCCAATGAGCCGATGTGTCCATGTCGTCCATGGAGTCAGTGAAACATATTTAAGTTGTGAACTGTTGGACTTGACTATGACTTCTGACGTTATGGGTGAAGGGAGTGAAGGATGGAGCAGGAGATCGGCAGCCTGATCGGTGCGGAGTTGATGTTGTAGCGGTATGTTGTGGTGAAGAAGAAGCTGAAAAAAGGTGAAGCTCTCCAGTCACCGGTCCATCTACGTTCCTACCCTCAGCTACGGTCAAGAGCTGGAGGTAGTGACCAAAAAAAACATCGTGGCTCCAAGTGGAAAAGATGGCGTCCACCATAAACCATGAGCCTGAACCTCAAACTGGTTCCAGCGAAAACCAGTAGAGGGCATCACATCTCGCTACGTCCATTTTTGAAGGGGACACATTTTTCAGATGCATCCAATCAACTCTATTAGAAGGTTTGTTCACTTTGTGAAATGTCACATTTCGCAGCAACGTTCCATGGTCAAAGGTCAAAGGTTGACTTTTTGCCACAAGTCATAAATTCATACTTTTCATCAAATAATCTGCTGTTTTTGAAATGTATTAATTGTTTCATGTCATGTTTGTTATCACTTCCTACAGTCTGAGCTCATTTGCAGAAGCTGGAACCTGCGAAAAGTTGCTTTAAAACAAAATACTACGGCAAATAATGTCGCAACATGGGACGTGGATTTTATTTATTCTGAGAGCTCATCGTCAAACAAACGCGATCTGATGACGAGTCTGTGTCTGTGCTGAGAAAGGAAGCAGCAGATTAGAAACTAATTGCAGTTCATAAATAATAAATGTGGACGTGTTCAGAGAAATGCCAGTGTGAGGAACGCTCAGGGTGACGGCAGGCGTCACATCTTTAACACCAAGAACAAGACTTTCCAAAACAAGCCCAGCTTTTGAACAGAAGGTGTAGATTTTAAAACTAAAATAAATACATGATTAGAACAGATTCACAAAACCACAGACGAAAAACTAGCATTTTAGTCACTTTTCAAGCTTCGAGTTTTGCAGGTTGCAGCTTCTCAAATGTGAACTTTAACACTTTTCTCTGTCTTTTCGATATTTTATAAATATTTATTTGATCTATTTTTGGATGTATTTGGAACATACTTTACTTTAATAACCGTTATTTTCTGTGATTTTATCAAAATAATCAGAAGATTAATCGATAGTGAAACTAATCTTCAATAAAGTCATTACTATGCAGAATAAAATACAACAATCTCTTAATGTCTTTCCTTCTTAATTCTCTTTCCTTAAGTTGTGAAGCTGCTGCGGTTGGTTTTTTAATTCATCGCTCGCTGAGAGGAGTCGGCTTCACGTACGTCACAAATGTTCACTCGTCTCATTGTTAACGAAGGCTTTAAGGGAAAACTGTGTCGGTTTAGATACGAGTGAAAACCCCGAGAGAGACGAGTGAAGGAGACGCAGCAGGAGAGAAGAGTCGAGATGAAAAGAAGAAACCAACGAGTCCTCGGTTCGCACCTAAAATACTAATCACAAGTGAGTTTACAACAGAGGAGTTCAACATTCTGGAAACATTTTAACTCTCTTTTTCCCTTTTGCCCTTTTTCTCTGCTGCAGATTAAAAAAGCTCTGCGATGCGTCCTGTCGCGTCTGAGCGAACGTTTAACAGCAGCGTTACGTACCCTGAACAGAGAATTAAACTCACCTGATGAAGACGTAAAAATAACATTCACAGGTTGTTTTCTGATGACGCAGCTTAAGGCTGGGTGATATACGGCCAGAATGTTACCATGATAAAAGTTTACGTATTATTTGATATCGTTGTGCGATAAATGTCAAATCATTACGTGTTTCGAGTTTAAAGGATGAGTTTTTGTCCTGAGTGAAAGTTGAAGAAACCAGACAGTTATTAGTGGTTTTAAATTGTTCTTAAAGACGTAACAGAATGAAAACGATGAATAAGACGCAACAACAAGACGAAGCGATACAAAAGATGGAACAAGATGAAAAAAACATAAAAGATGAAATAAGACGAACACATGTCGTTAAAAGAACAAACAAGATGGAAGCAACACATAAAAGACTAAAGAAGACGGAAAAAACTACGTAAAGACATTAAACCAAAACAAAAATATGTGCAAGACATATCTACACAAAAAGATGTCAATGATGTAAGAGACGAACACACTCCTGTAGTTGTGAGTCTGAGCTTTTACACAACAAGATCAAACTGTTATTTGTGGTTTTAAACAGTTGTTTGTGTCCAGAACAAGACAAACAAACAGTCGAATATTTCAGAAATCTAGACGTAAAACATTCAGAACTATTACAGTGATAAAATCATCATCATCAAAATATACACGAGGAAGAAGAAAACAACAGCAGCCGAGACGTTTTCCTAGTGTTTCAGTTGAGATTGAATCTTATCTCTCAGAAGAAAATGGCGGAAAGAGATGAGAGCGGAACAATGGATTTGTAAATTGTTTTTGACGTCGTGTGTTTTTTCATTCTGCTTCGGAGCAGGTGACGTGTTCAGCGTTGCCATGGAGATTTACCCCGTAAACAGGAAGCCACCTTTGGGGTTAAAGCTGCAGATGCCGAACCTCGCTAAACCCCCAAAAAACCCCACTTCATGGAGCGACTGGAGCTGGAGACACGTCACGATGTTCCAGCTGATCTTTACTTCATTCCACCACACTGTATTCACTCCAGCCCCGGTTTGCACATTTAGCTCCAAATATGTGCTCAGCTTTAACTAATCAACAGGTTTTTCCTGCCAAGAGACACTGAAATGTGCTGACGGCCGATTGTCTCAGAAAACACTCGCTTTCTCTCTGGAGGGGTGAAATCTTATCTATGCATTAATGATCTGAGGAAGGCCGAGTCGTGCTGTTTGTGGTCAATACTCGGCAGGTGGCAGAAGAAAAGGGCAGAGTGGTTAAAGACGCTGTCCCGAAGACAAAAGGTCACAGCGTCTGCACACGTCCGGCTCTGAGGCCAAACGGAGAGCTGGGCGTCTGCCAATCACACTCAACAAACACAACACGTTTACGCATGTTACCATGGAAACTGCTTGTGTACAGAGAAAACCACATGTGAAGGAGGAGGAGTTTAAAGAACCAAACTCATTCAAACACAACTGAACTCATTCTAAACATGATTCTAGGAAGACTGGACTGAAAAACATCCGTCTGCAAATCACATGCAAACCACATTTGGAGGTCGGTGACTTCATACTTCATTTCATTACAGCGTTTTACAGCGAGCGTTGACTATTAGAGTTAACGTTGCTCGGTTACTGAATGTATTTTAGACACAAAAGACTCGGTCTCAAAGAAAATTAAAACTGCACCGATAAGGAAACATTTCAGATCGAAGCTGATGAAAGAGGTCAGCTGATGAGTGTCTTTTAGTCTTTACTGGTGGTTGTCAAACCATTAGCACCGCCAGGTGGACCGGAACAGGGTTTAAGTAAATTAAATCAGGTACTATGACAAAGGTCACAGATTTACTGATGATCTTGTTATCTCCCTCTCTATGGTGTCGACCAGGGCTGTGCAGCCCACAGCTCCTGAGCCAGAAGTGGTTCTTTAGTTAAAAAAAGAAACATATAGAAAATATTTTTCAACACTTTCACAGTTTGCCATCGTTGGTTTTGGCCTAAAGATATTTTTACACTTTCTTACTGTAAAAATGCTAATGCTAAATGCCTAAACACAGAATAAAAGCATTTCTCTAACATAAAATGTTGTCATGTGTTACATTAGGACCTGGTGCCTTTTTGGCCAAACTCAACAGCACAAACTCACTCATTTGTTCATAGTTCGTCTGTTTCTCAGTAAACCTACATATGCCAGCGTATCCCAAAAATCTCAATTGTTTTCTTTATTGTAGTTGTGTAATTTCATGAATGCACCAAACATGAAATGCAAAGTTAAAATACTAGATAATCATAAGGAGTCACCTCACGCCTCAATATTTTTTCACGGCTCCAGACAGATTTTTTCTCTCTCTCGGGTTAAAAATGGTTCTTTATTTTGTAAAGGTTGCCGACGCCTGGCGTAGACGGACAACGTCATTTATAAATACGATGAAAGATTGTTTTGGCACCAGGAAAGGAAGTGTAACAGCCCCATTTCTACAGCTGTAAAGTAATATTTGTACGATATAGCGCCACCACGCTGGCACCATGTTGGAACTACAGTTACAAACGACACGTTTTCCACAAAAGACACCAATCAGAGTTCTGTTCAGAGCTGGAGGCGGAGTCTCATTCGCTCTCCTTCATGACTGACTGTTTCATTACGTTCCACTCGGGAGCCTCTGCTGAGTCGAGTGCGACCCCTAGTGGTAAAAATCAGTAAAAACACTAGAGGCCTTTAATTTGAAACAGTTACAGGAAATGTTTGTATTAACTGTGTGGATTTACAGAGGTTCAGTCAATACACGAAGCAGGTTTCATGAAGATTGAAGAATCTGTTGGTGAGTTATTCTTCTCATACACAGATGGACATGAGTGAAAACAACACCCTGTTCATCTTCTACACTCAGGTATCGGTAAAATCCTAAAGATATGGCATAAACCTGACGGGACAACATGAACACATCTGCAGACATCGACTGTCTGCTGCTGCTGCACGTTTTTGTTGACTTTGGGTTTCTTTCGTTCTTTTATTCATTAATTCTGAGAATATCAAAGCCTTCACTTTGCCACAGGAGCAGAAGCAGCAGAGACAACAGCCGTCCTCACATTCCCATTACGACTCCATCGGCTTGGACTGAAACTGGAGACGTGAGGTAGTAAAGCTGCCAACAGCTCAGGGGACGCGGCCGCATTACCCGACCAATGACGGCAGCTTCCGCTAATCACCTGCGCTGCCGTCATCGATGCAGACAAACTGATTTACCAGTCAACAGTTACCTGAGGACGTCTATGGGACGAGGAGACACACTCACATCGCAAATATCATCTGCCATTTAGACTTTAAAAAACCAGCAACAAGTACAGACAAGTACAGACAAGTCACGACGTCTGATTTGGAAGTGACATGAAAAAAACATGTACAGACAAACAGGTTTTTATCAAATCTGCAACCACACTTTAACCTCCTGCCTTTATGTCTACAACTTCAAAACAGATCCCAAAATCTGAGACATTCAGGAGGATTTAGGAGGATCTAGTTGCAGAAATGGAAAATATTATTTAGAATTATTTTTATTTTCATCAGTGTATAAACACCTGAAAATATGAACCTTTTACGGAAATGAGTCATTTATATCTACAGAGGAAGCAGATTGTCTCCACGACGTCCGCCAGGATTCTGTAGTTGTTTTTTTCATTAAAGTGGATTACTGTCGCCAAACACGGCACTACTTTTAATCCCCTTAACTAAAAAGCCCAGAATGAACCGAACACCGACTCTAATAACGAGGACCTTTCGCATGTTTCGTCCTCTAATGGACCAGATGATGCCGTAAAGATGGAGGAGCGTTGTGGAGGCTGCGGAGCTGCATTTAAATAAGAACGCTGTTGAATATTCACATCGTTATCCACGTAAAGAGCTTAGTAGAAATCATACACTGAAGAGAAGAAGTGTAGCGAGCTACCGAGACGTCACCCGTTGGTTTCTGTTCCGTTACCCATGTTGGCTTTTTGGAGCCGGAAGTGACCATATTTGGACAAAAGGGGCGGAGCTGTGGGAGCACAAGGGTTGATGGGTGAGCTAATGCTAAACGCTAACTTACTAAAACGGAACAATGTAAAAGTAAGACAAAAAAAACAAAAAACAAAAGTAAAATGTTAATGTAATGTAATATTTGATGATTTATTCAATAAACAGAAGCTCTGAAACTCTGATACTGCAGGTGGTGAGGACTAACCAGGAACAACCAGGAGCAATCAGAACCAATCAGAACCAACCAGAAACAATCAGAACCAACCAGAACCAATCAGAACCAACCAGAA
>JAPQRN010021757.1:13328-29695 GCA_037367275.1 Coranthus polyacanthus | reverse complement strand
ACGCACGCACGCACGCACGCACGCACGCACGCACAAGGGTACAGGGGTGTGAGGGGGTCCATTACAGGGACAGTGGGTCCCTGTTTTCTTGGAGAGAAGGTTTCAGCTCAGAGCCAAAGCCTGCTGCCAGAGCCACAGTGAGCCCAGTCTCGGGTTCTTTGTAGCCCTCTGTCGTCAGGAGTTAAGTGCAAACAGCACAAGATCCTCGAGAGGGGAGGGAAGCAACAGCCCACCCAATCAATCACTCCCCGGCCTCTGAGGCAGAGTCTCAGTACTGCTTCTTCAGCAGAACCCCCTCATTAGACCCCTCTCAGACACCCGCGCCTGGGTTTGGCTCACTCCGCTTCAGACTGCCTTTCGCCAGCTACTGTGGCTGTGTAGCAGAGCGGTCAGATAAACTATCGGCCCTGTGAGGGGCTAGTTGTTGCTGTTGCTGCTGTTGCTGAAGTTGTTGCTGTTTCTGCTGTTGCAACTGCTTCTGTTGTTGATGTTGTTGTTGCAACTGTTGCTGTTGCTGGGTTGTGGCAGTGAAGGTGCCCTGCTGCTGCAAAGGGAATGCTGCCTGCAGGATCAGCTGGGTGGACTGGTTTCCATGAAGCAGCCGAGGAGCCTTCAGTGAAAATGAAGCTCAGTAAGCCACAAAAAACAAACCAAAACATAAGCCAATATATAATTTAAAATGGCATTAGACTACATTTTGATTTCGGAAGTATTATTGTGTCTTTGGTGCCTTTCAGCATTTCGTTAACTTTATTGTTTTCCATTATGTAAAGTTAAAAATGTAAACTTAGAAATGGACTTTCTCCCGAGCCTCTCATCAGGACATTACTGCTGCAGCAGATTCACCACAACAGCTTCATGTGGAGACTAAAGTCCCTTTCTGCTCAGACAGCTTTTTCTGTGAAAGGAGCAAAACTCTGGAACTACCTGATCATTTGAAAATTGCTTCAAACTTCACTGTTTTTTAAAAGAGCTATCAAATCCTGGTTAGTTCAGCAGCAAACTTGCACTCATTTCTAGTTTCTTAAATGCAGTGACTTTAAATGTGTGCCTTGTGTATCCTGCTGTACTCAGCCCATTATCTTCTTACTTTAATGTTTTAAGTGTTTAGTCTCTTAAAAGCGCCTCAGAGGACGGGTGTTGTATTGATATGTGATATATGATATGTGCATGAGATAGATGTTTTCAGTTCATCTATGTATGCTGTATCTGTCCCTACTAAATAAACCATAAATATAATGAATAAGAAAACCTCCAAATATTCAGTCAGGACAAACAGTGGTGACTTCAGTGATTTCACTGATTTAATCTTGTACTTTGAGAGAATCAAAATGTATTCATCTATTTTGAAAGCCTTAATTTTCCTGACGACATATTACATTATTTTACTAAGGTTGCCCACATCGTTTTCTGTCATTTGAAACCATCAAAGTGAAACGTTACCCAGTGCAGTAAATGTTCATATAAATCCGAGTGTTACCTGAAGGAACTGCGTTTGCTGCTGTCCCAGCGGAGCCTGCCCAGGCTGCATGGCTGTGACCTGTGACTGCGGCTGTACCTGCTGCTCCTGCTGCTGTTGCTGTTGCTGCTGCTGCTGTTGTTGTTGTTGTTGTGGCTGCTGAGAAATGCTGATGGTTTGAGTCTGGCCTTGCTGAGGAGCGAAGGCCGTCACCACTTGGCCCATGAACATGGTTGTAGGGACCATCACTGCCCCACACGCCATCTGTCCTGTCACCAGCTTGGTAAGCAGCTGAGGAGCGGCAGGGAACCTGTCAGAGGTAGGTAACGGGAGAAGGTCAGCCATGTCCCTGAATCACAGTTAATCTCAGTTTTCACTCTTGCACATATGAAAGTGGACTGCAAAAACATAAAACCACATTAAATAAAAACCAGACCCCAACCTTACGTACACTGAGCTTCTTGGGATGGATTTACTGGTGGGGTTGATGATTTCCCTAAATAAGACATGTTTTTTGAATGAAGAGCGTGCTAACCTTATCTGAGCTGCGCGGTCCTGTGCAAATGTTCCCACAGCAGAAGCGTTAGGGCCAGTATTCTGGGCCAGGCTTGTAGAAATCTGGACCACGTTAGCAGGGCTTTGCTGAGGAATCATCATTGTGTTGTAGAGAGACGCAGGCAGTGAATTTTGTTGAGGCTGCAGAGTGAGAGACGATCGCTGAGTCTGAAATACACAAAACCGGGATCTGTGACCGAAGCAAAAGCTATGAATAAAACATGTCAGTGAGTGTCTATGATACAGTAGGCCTGGGCGATATGACTGAAGAAGATGTCATGTCAAAATGATTTGTTTCTTGAGGAAAAACAACCACTTTAATACTTAATTTAAACACCTTATTTATCACAGCACACAGCCTAGGAAGTAGTACTTATAGCAAAAGACCCATCAGTACTGTGTCATTATACTACTTAAAGTCACACTGATTCAGTGTGACTTTTCCAATCTCACACAGAACTGTGAACGCAGCTCAGTGCAGGATTGGTGTGTGCCTTTAATCATTTGGCTATAATGGCATTTAGTCTGAAAAGTGGCTGATAGTATACACCACTGTTTTTTTTCTGCATGGTGTTACAGTTGTATTTTCATAACTGCTGCCCTTTTATCACCTTTCACGACACGTATTAGTCATATTGCTGTCATGTAGGCTACCACAGCTAGCAGGCTTAGCTGTAACTTGCCAAGTCTTGCCGATATTTTCCAGTGAAGATTAGATACGCATTTAATACATTTGAACAATTTACTTATTGCTATTCAAGTGTCCATCAGAACACTTGGTTTGTCTGACCTGTGAGAGTGTCTGTTGTTGGGATTGTGGCTGGACAGTGTGTTGTTGCTGTATGTTGGTTTGTAGAGGTCCAGCGGAGACCACCTGGCCCTGCATGCTCAGCGTACCCCCCTGCTGCACAGCATTTGGCTGGGCCATCGGAACAGAGCTTAGATTTAGTCCTCCGGTTCCTTTCTGCAAGAACATCTTCAATAAACAACAAATCAACAATAAAACACAAGGTAATTCTATTCTGAATGGCCTATATTAATGATTCCTTCACGCTCCTGAACAGCTCTTCGGTCTCACCTGTAAGCTCTGGCCCTGTACCCTCTGCAGCTCCTCCTGAATCTGACGCAGCTCGTCCTGCTGCCGCTGAATGTTCGCCTCAATCATCCTGGTTCTCTGCTCTAGCTGCTCTTTCAGGTGTTGCATGGCTTCTAACTGGTTGGAGAACTGTACCATTTGCTGTGTAATCCATAGTGGGTAGTTTATTAGTATCATAATAATGAGAAAAAGGCAATAAACAACGCACAGAAAGACCATTATAATCCATAAAGGTGTTCTAAAACAGCAGTGTTATTTATTTAAGAAAAAATATACAGTGCAGCATTCGCATGTGTACCTTTGTATGTATGAGGAGTACATTTCCTCCTTTCTAGATGTATGTGTTTTCTTGTATAATATATGATAGATAAACCTTTCAATGTTGAGCACAGGCTCATACAAAGATGAAATAATAAAATATATGGTTCACTCGGTTTTTTTTTTCCATTTGGAGATTAACAAAATACTTTATGAGGAACTAGACTGATAAATTGAACTTACAGTACAATTAGAAAACGTCCTGTCAGTGCTTAAATCAACAGATGCGTTTGAGACACTATAACTATAAATCTATACAGTAAACCATAACAAATTGAGTAGATAAATATCTTACTTGGCCACTGGTCTGGACCTGTTGCTGCTGTTGAGGCTGCTGTTGTTGCTGTGAGACCATGGATGGTGCCATGTTCTGCCCTGTATTTTGGGAGCTCATCGACTGCTGAGGGAAACATTATACACCAAACAGAAAATCAGGATGGAGGACAGACACAATACACAGTTCAGGCCACTTTGAATTTCTTTATCCCTAATTTAATCCCTCATGACCCTGAACACAGTAATTGTGAAATGTTATACCAGACTCTGTTCTTGTCCCTACCCTCGCACTGACCTGACTGCTGATAGATGATCTGCGTTGTGATGTCATCTCGACAGCAGAGACCGACTGGCGACCCGGTGTACTCCGGTCTCCCTGAATCTTCATCTGTGACGCTGACGGGAAAAAATGGAAACGTGATGTTCAGATAAAAACGAGGACCATCTCCAATAAAACATAGTTATGGAGACACAGTGTTAGGGGACAGTGAACAGCTGTTTGAAGGTGCTTACAGGTCGGGTCAGACACAGCTGTGTGCGAGGATTTGCGTGAGCTGCGAGACGAGGCTGATGGCGTCTGGCTGTGGTCGAAGCGCTCTAAAGCCTCCTTCAGACTTGAAGTGTTGAGCTGGGACTCGGACTCAGAATCCTGAGACTGCTGTGAGATGAGAGAAAAAGTGTCAGTGAGAGAATACCAAAATGGAGCTGGGCTTCCTCATAAAACATTGCCAAAGATTACAATAGGCCACGTAGTCTCACCTTGTCTGCTGTGATCTCAGGTGGTGATTCTTCTATTCCAAGCTCTCTCCGCTGCTCGGCTCTTACTTCAGCATAACTGTAGAGACAGTACGTGAAAATTCACATATATACAATGCATGACATCTTGATTAAAGTAAAAGGTGCAACACACAAGTTCATTATAGTTAATGAAAACTAACGAAGTAACAAAAACTGTGTTTTTAAGACTACATGTGACGTTTAATCACACAATACTTTTTTTGACCTTTTTAAATCTTGCCTTTGATAAATAGTTCAAAAACAAAGACTATAACAATAAAACTAATAGAGATGAAACTAAAACTAAGCACTGTCAAAAATCATTTTAAACTATTATAACCTCGGCTTCTTACACCAGGTTATACTCGTAGCCATGCTTCGACCTACAGTGTTATCTTACTACATGGGTAAATGTGTTTTCTGTAATCTGTGCTCAGAAATGTCGTCCCATGTACCTTACAACCGTGTGCGTGCAGACAATAAACTCTGGTCTGGAGTTCCACTGGTGGTAGGTGATATAGTAGTGGGTCTGAAGCCAAATCCACTGTTGCCCTTTGGTGAGGAATCTGTAGTAGCAGGACTTTCCCTTGCCATACTGCATTACTGCAGAGACAGAATGAGGAGAGGAGGGTTTATATTAACTGCATGAAAGCTCAAACAGACACTGACAATAATAGTGATAATAATACATTATATTTATATAGTCATTTTAAAGCTGAGACAGAGTTCGCATCCATAATATCTTCAGGAAGCTCATTCCAAACTCTAGGAGCCCTGACTGCAAAGGCTTTATCACCTCTGTGAATCAGCCTGGACGTTGGAACAGTGAGGTACGATGCATCTGAGGATCTCAGGGAGTGAGAAGGGACAATAAAAGGCCTCTTAATACTTTCTACTTATTTAGTAATCAATAATAACTTAGAAATGATTCCTCATTGCAACAGGTAGCCAGTGTAAGAACGCCAGGGTTGGTGTGAAGTGCTCAGTCAAAATCCCGGCAGCAGCGTTTTAAATGAGCTGGAGGCTCATACTGATTTACTGATGCCAGAGAGCAGGAATGAAGGCAGGACAGATCAGACCAAATTTAACTGACAGAACTGTACTCACAGTGTTCATGGCATTTAGCGAGCGTCTCCAAGTCATCGACGTGGTAGTAGTCGTATCCTGACGTACCCAGGACCTCAAACGGGAGGTAACCTATAATGGGCGGAGCTCTGAACAAACGCACAATACATGTCAGACGAGTCATTTGAAGAGCTCTGTAAACCATATCATCCAGCTGACGACAACTACTGTCCACACAACACCATATAAGGGCAAAGCAGAAAAAATGTACTGCAGCTGGCATCAAATTATACAGTGACACCACATGTCGTACGCTACGAGTCCCACAGAGGAAATATAAAAACAGATTAAAAACCCAAATAAGCAATGAACACAAACTGGAATCAACCTACTGAAAAATACAGAGAAAAATGTGTACCTGTGGTCCAAAAAGAGAAACTTCCACTCCAAGCTGTGTCTGGAGGTGAACTCTTCATTAGGCTCTTCAACAGTGCACATCTCCTGCGGAGAACAATGTTATTTACATTTACTCGAAAATTATTTTGGAATAGTCCATTTTAATTAAAAGTAAATAGATTATCTGTTCATCTCAACATGCAGGAATCTAGAGCTGCAATGATTCAATGATTAATCGCTTAGTTGCTGACTATTATATTAATTAATATCTATAAATCGGTTTGACTTCACTAACCTCAGCTTCTTAAATGCGAATATTTCCTTTCCTCTTATAAGAGTAAACTAAATATCTTTGGCTTTGCAAACAGTACATTTGAGGATTTGATGCTGGGGTTTGGGAAACACTTTTTCACCATTTTCTGACATTTTATAAACAAACAATTCATCGGTTAATCAAGCAAATAATCTACAAATTAATCGACAATGAAAATAATCGTTAGTTGCAGCCCTACAGGAAACAAGGCAACTATAAAAAGCTAATTTTCTGCATTCATATTCTTCTGAACAGCAGTGTCGATTGTGGATGTGTTGTACCACATGCACATCTAAACGGTCATCTCCTGCATTTGATGAAGGGTTTACTTTTCTTTTATTCAGGATATTATTCTAAGATATTTATGGCTCATCATTTGATTTGTTATTCAACATTTTACTTCTGTCACAGTTTTCAACAGATTAATTCAAATCCAGAGTAGCACATCCATTTAGCTTTAGGAAAGATTTTGCACTGTATCCAGAGTGTTTTTGTTTTTAAACAAAGGAAAAGTGGTTGCCAACAGGGGTCTGCACATAATGGTTCACAGGAGTCCAAAAGTGTTTGCCTGGAGCAACCATTACTGTCGAGCCCTGTCCTAATTAAAACTACCTTTTTCTGGTCCTGAAGCGTTGAATACTGAATGTGTGTCGAGCAGATAAAAGGAGAAGTGAGAAGTGGGAGAACAGCTAATGATTCTTACCTTGATAAACTGTGGTTTGGCTAGCCTCACGGTTGCTATGAGACACACTCTGTCTTCAAAGGCAGAGTGAAGCGATCGCTGGATCACTCCTTCAAAACTGTTGCGGGTACAGTTAGGCACTGGTGAAAAAAGAAGCAAAAGAAAAACAAACTTTATAAAATAAACCTCTGAGCCAAACGAACCCACTGAACTCAAGGCCCAGACGTTTTCAAAAGGCTGCTCACCATTATTTAGGGACTTAAAGTTTCCAATGAACTTGACATATTCGTACACAGGGGGCTCTTTGGAGTCAATCGTCCCTCGGAGCATGTGGCAACAGAACTCTAACTGGTTTTTTGCTGGAAAAAGACAAAAACATAATACTTAACATTTGAGGCTAACTAACTATAAGTGTACAACAGCATAATATGATGATAAAGGGAAAACATTCGGGAGAGAAATAAAACACACTATAATAAAAGCTGCCGGACTTACTTTTCAAATATTCTGGCGTCAGCATCTCCCCCTCCATGATATGAGAGGACAAAGCCTTGTACACATCTGAATGCTCTCCAATGGGCAGGAAGTTTAACAGATTCTGATCCACAAGATCAGACTGAAACACACAAAGTCACTTTAAAACTATTGAATCTTTAAATGTGTGTGTGAAACAAGTGATGGAGTTGACATGTGTGCATTGCTTCAGACAGATCCATTACATTTCGTATGAGCATACATTAAGTGACAAACTTTCCTCTGGCCACTTGTAATACTGGCTCTATGCTATAATTAAAAACATTTTACTCACAGGTAAGTGCTCTAGTAGGGACGTCACACTTTCCGAGACATAAATTATATTTCCATCTGTCATGATTGCCAGAAAAAAGCCATCTAACGCCTGACAGAAAGAAAATACAATCTTTAAGTCACTCGTATCTTATATGTGAATAAATAAATAAAAACTCCATGTTTAGCTGTCGACACCTCACCTCCAACATCAGCTGAGTGAACTCTTCATTACTAAGAAAAGGGGGCTTCCAGTCTTGTCTGATCTCAGTTGATTCTGACTGAGCAGCGATTTCTAATAAAGAAGAGACAAACATGCCGACAAACAGGGTCAGCTGTGTACAACCACAAATTCAGCAAATATCTACAGCAAACACATGTATGTCACTTGTGAGAGGTCCTCACCCTTGTGTTTGTGCAGAAAGTCAATACTCTTCTGCAAAATTGTGGATTTGTCCATCTTCCGGGTGTTGCCTGGCAACATGGTACCCAGTTCCTTGATAAGGACATTGAACTGGTCTCTGCGTTTCTTCTCAGACTTGTTCCGGGATACGCTGTAGGTTTAAATACAGTTAAGATTTGCTCTACATACAGTACTTTGGACAATGTTAAAGTTACATTAGCACTCCAAAGGTTTACATCTACGGGAGGTTAAATGGGGAAGCTTAACAATCCAGTGTATGATCTGGGAAGGTAAGGAAGGAGCTTCTTACTGCAGGTTTTGCTTAGAGAAGATTTAAACACCAAGTAAATGGTTATTCCGCATCAACTCACCCAACCCTCCTATGATCATCTCATAGATTGCCTTGAAAAAATGAATACAAAAACCTTCTATTAAGTTCATGGGACTTTGTAAAGTCCTGAAGCTGTACTCCAAATACTTTTCAGTTCTGAATCTTTGAAGTTTAGCCCTTGGAGCTAAGTTTCCTCATTAGTGCACGTATTCTAAGCCTCAACTATTTCTTATGTTTCACTGAATTGCACTGAAATTCATACTGAACATCCAAGAAACCAAAAAGAAAAAAAAAGGATAATTTACAACATGTATTCACGTAAATAGTTGTTGCTGAAATAAAATGAACAAATATATATAAAATGTTGCAAAGAATCTTTCATTTTCATTCATTGTGTGCAGCATTAATATAGTTCTGTCATATCTACAAGTTATAATGGGAAAAAAAAGGTTGACTGTCACAGATCCTGCAAAAACACCTGCATTTTGACTTTATATTTTCCCAAGAAGGATTACTGGAATTTCCTTGAAACCTTTTTTTTTTTTTTTTTTTTTAAACTGGAAAGTTCTATTATTAATTCATTACATCATACATATCAGACATATAAAAATTTAAGCTGCTATATAAGTTGCTTCATTATTTAGTAAAATCCATGACAATAAATGGAAGGGCTTGGTGAGTTGGTATGGAATGACCCAAATATAAAATTACATCACGTTACATTTTAAATAGCTTGGAGGAAGTTTTTTTTAAATATATCACTGTACTTTATCTTTTAGAAACATAAAGTGCAGCGCTCTTACCGTTTTGCTTTGTCCTTTTCATCTTCTTCCATTAACCCATCAAAGATACTGCTGTCATCCCTGCAGAGAAAACAGACCAACAGTTGGACCAGATCCTCCTACACAACCCTGGTAACAAGCAGGACTGTCACAGTATTGAAGAGATGCCGCTTAACTGTTACAAATAATATACAAAAAATACGACTAACGATATTATTGTCTATTCTGTTAACTTTATGACACCACTGTACTGTAAGTCTAATAATTATGATATAATTAAATATACAAAGTCCATTACTAAAATATTGGGCCAAGGGGCAAAGTCAAAATAAAGAAGATAAATAAGAAGAATGGGGCGCAAAAAGATGATGTCATTAAAAGAGCGCCAGTCAAACAATGTGGAAATAATGATAAAATATGATATTTCTGTTAGATTCACCCAACTGTTTCGATACAGGTGACTGGACACGATTACCACAATTATGTAAAATAGTCATGTTTATTTTAAAATCATTGCGATATGACGATAATGTAATAATTGTGACAGGCCTAGTAACAAGTTCATTGATATGAAGTCGCCCTATGTGAGGATTTGATAACATTGTCATTCTCTGCGTCATTGTAAATAAATACTGCTAGATAGAACGGGTGAGTTCATGACATTTGGTATATGACTAACCATACAACCAGTTAAAACTCACCGGTCAATGCTTGAGGTCATTTTGTATCCTGTTCAGGGTCGCAGTGTTGGAGAGAGGTCTTTTAATCGTGAGGTAGACATTTGTGAGTGAACCTGTAAGAAAAAGACCACATGACGCTGCGACACCCTGTGATTCAAAACAGCTGACGAATTCAAATCAAATGGCAGAACAGTCTTACCTTACTGACAGTACCGCCAGTCCAGTGAGAGGATGAGGAAAGCGCTGCTGGATGAAGGCAGGGTCTGTGCGGTGCAAGTCTGTGAGTCTTGGAGGAGAGTCACCAAACGTGTCTCCGATCAGAGGGAGCAAAGTTTCCAAAGGGTACTTAAAGATTTGAGTTTTTCGTCTACTTTGTGTGTGAATGTGGCACATGGCAGCAACATCAGAGTCTGTGACAAGTAAGAAAAACACGGAAGTGAATGATTAGTTGCAGATGTTGATATCTCAGGTTCATGAGATAAATCAATTTGCCTACACAAGAACATCAGAGACAAAAATGTGATTAGACGCTTCAAAAAGGCCCAAAGAAAATATGTATTACGTGTTAGGTTTGA
Organism: Coranthus polyacanthus; assembly: GCA_037367275.1. Classification (NCBI taxonomy): domain Eukaryota; kingdom Metazoa; phylum Chordata; class Actinopteri; order Kurtiformes; family Apogonidae; genus Coranthus; species Coranthus polyacanthus. The sequence goes on along the minus strand of JAPQRN010021757.1, from coordinate 19,201 downwards.
TCAAGCGACAGCTGTTTACCTCCTATTTCCCTAACCTCATCTTTAACGGACGCATCCTGCGCTCTAAAGCCTGGAAATGTTCCACTTCTGAACCTTTGTCGACACTGTCACAAACCATTACATGATGACGTGACTTGAAAATGTTTTAAATTATGGGAGCCGATTTTCATGTTCCTGTCTCAGAGCAGCTCTGATCATTTTAAGTGCGAATATTAGTAACAAAAGCCAGCATGTTAAATGTGGAATCTACACAGTGTGTTATGGTTGGCTACACCACAAAGATGGACTCATTAACTAAAACGGTGACACACATAACTGGTAGGGCAGTCTTATATGGGAGGCAGGGAGGGACATTTTATGCTCATACATGCTCTGCAGATGGCCAGCGAACCCCTGCTGCACTTTGGCAGACTTTTGCTTTATCAGCCCAGCTCAAAATGAAGCAGCATGAATACAGAAAATTATAGTCATATTTTATTTGTCAGTCCAATTATCCAATTTTAGCTAATGACTGCACCAACAAAAGCTAAGGGGCCTGAGATTGAGAGCAGGAGGTCATCGTAGGGTACATACAGTAGCTGGAAGACACACATGAGAGACGCACTGGAAAATGGCTCTCAATCTACTTTAGCATTAAAGAAACATAAAAAGGGAAAGGTAATAAAATCTGCCATAGATTAAGAATTAGGAGGGATGTTATTAAGTAGGGTAGTAAGGCTTTTGTCATGCTTGACACATCACACATCGTTACTGTGGCTTAAGTATTCATCCTATTGTCCAACTCTACTATGGTCCTTCCACAGGTAGGTCTTCAATACATTCAGAGTCAAATTAAAATGAAAGGGCCAAATGGGTCTCTAGCCTAAATACATGACCCATTTATATCATGAAGCAATTACTGTCAGAACCTATGTTCTAACCTACGCAGGTTTTCTCACCATAATGTCCTGTTTGTGTTGGTGATAAAATTCTGTCAATGTTGACCTCCATGTATGCTGGTCAAGTGGCATTTCTATTCCATATAAATGTGTCTACATTTTGACAGAAACTTCCTGACACGGTTTATAAGAAAATTCACAATAGTTTGTATAATTATAAAATGTGTAAATACATGTTTCTGATCTATTTACCTACAAAACAGAGCAGATTTTGGAGGGAAATCCCACTTTTACAAACGCAATTTGTTGTGATGTTCAAAATAAAAGGGAAAGGAAGTCAGCACTGTGAGTATTTACACATCACATTCACGTTTAGACACGCAAAGAAAGACAAGGCAATATGAGGTGGAGTAGGAAGTGATTTTCAGATATGCAGTGCTATTTACTGCTAACTGCATGTGACTCATTTGACACAAATAAGTTACAAAGACCAACAGGTTCCTTATCTGAGATCACGGTTTTGTCAACAGAAGTGGGAAATTGCACCACTATAAAGGTAGGAGAAAGTTGTAAAGACTAATAAAGACTTCCCTACGGACTAAGTAGTACAAACTAAAAAAAAAAACAGAGGCAGAGAGCATTTGCATTTCTGCTTTACACCTTCTGGAAAACAGACACACCAAGACTGAAATAGAGACAGAAAGAAACACTGGAAGCCATTAAAAGTGATGAAGATGAGAAAAACCGAAGAAAAGTAAAGAAAATGTCACCATATGAATGTGTATCAGTGGTGATTGCAGCAGCAGTAGCTACAGTGCTGAGCAGTGGTTGTGTAACTAGGGAGAGCAGGGGTTGTATAACTGTGATGTCATCTGTGCTTCACTGACCTGCTGGCCCAATGACCTACTTTCCTCCTCCTCCAATCTAACTTAATCACAGCTCGCCAGGCAACACCTTCCTGTCATTACCCGTAACGGCACACTCCCTATCAGCACAAATCCGTTAGAAACCAAAAAGTTAGCAGAGCCATTCTCTCACAAAAGGTGTGAACAGAAAAATAAACTGCTCGCATATCACGTTTCTTCTTCTTCTTTCAACTAATCATGTGACATTAAAAGCTTCCTGGTGCTCCCTAAAACGGGAGAGGAAAAAAAACATCCAGGAAGGAAGTGAAGCACATGTGGAAAGGTGCCAAAGTCAGCTATATAGATTAATTCAAATTAGCACACTTCACACATGCGGAACTATATTCTATATTCATCCTGTAACACGCCAAAACACAGGATGAAAACATTCTTTAACATCTTTTTTTCTATTACATTGTTGAATGTTTGACTGAGTGTGAATATATGTGGGTGTGCGCACGAATACTCAGATGTAGGGCAGCAGAGCTCTGAGGATATGAGTCACTCTGAAGTGGATACATGGCGCTGCTCGTCACGCACCCGCCACACCCGCACTGAGATGCCAGCACAGCAACAGTGCCAATGGGCAGCACCATAGCAACCGGCCTCACCGTGCGGAATAAAAATAGACGTGCTGAATTCCTCCTCAGCTGATTCTCCCTCCATCATACACTGAGAATTATAAGACTATACAGAGTGATTCCCTTTATCACTTTAAGTCTACCTGACATTAAAAACACTGAAACCTGCAGTTCAGCACGTTAATGTTACTATGCTGTCTGCACTGGTCATCATTCCACATCATTAAGAAGGAGCCAATCATACGCAGTGCCTTTCATCCTTACTCTAGCATGAAGCAGATTCCCTCCATCACAGAGAGCTTTGCTTGTTCAATTTAAGATCACAGCATGGGAGGCGAAAAAAGAAATGAAGGAAAGAGCACAGCAGAGCTAAGTAGCTTACTCTTATGAATCAGCAAGCACAAAAATTCAAACAATGGATGACCTATAAATGGGCCCTGTGAATAACCAAATACAAACCAAATATCAGCAATTCATTTCTACAGATTATATGTGGTTATGCTCTCACACACAATAATATCACTGGATATTAAAATGCCACTTTTAACGGAGGCAGAAAGTACGTAAGAAAGCAGTATGTCTCCCTCAGTGTCAACTGTTTTATAGCAGGTGTTCGTCCATCATACTGCCACCATGCTGCTACTCAAATTGCATTGGTTACATGTATGTCACATAGGGAAGAAAGAGACAGACAAAGTAATCGATCCAATCAGCAGACCTGCAAATTGTTGCCAAAGCACAAATCCATGTTAAAATAAAGCTGCAGGAGCTGAAATCAGGGGAAAATATGAATGAATGAATGAATGAATAAATTCCTTCTGCAGCTCCTTCCTTTCAGTCCAAATCAAAAGACTAAGTAGAAGAGCTGACACCATTTCACATCACTGTGGAAAAGTGAAGTCAAGTTTCTGTGTCAAACCACGGAGTAGAGCAGTAGAGTCACGTCTGATGGAGTCTGAATGCTGATTGGTAATTACAGCTTTCAATCACATATTTAATCCCCCCTACCTCTCTGGAAAAAAAAATACTATGAGTGACCAAAACCAGACTTTCTATAGCCCACTGTCCACAGAAGTGGGAAAATTACAATACGCTTAAAGGTAATTATCTAATTTTTGCCCAATGACCTCAAAAAACTATTGCACACTGCAGCTTTAGATGCTGTTCAAACTTCAGATTCAGATTCATATTCACTTTATTAAACCCTGTGGGAAATTCAGTTGTAATAGGTACAACAGGTAACAATAGGTAAGATTTATATAGTGCTTTTCTAGATACTCAAAGACACTTTACATAACAAATACAGAAGAAACAAACAAGAAACAAAACTAAAACAAAGCTATCCTTAAGCTCATAGAAAAGTGTTCATATGAAGTTTGGAAACAGGACTAGGACAAAATAAAAAGACAAAATGTCTACAGAATGACATGTGGACACCTGTAAGATCGATCACAATATAAGATCGTCAGGTCACCCATCCATAGTTGTGGCACATTTGACCTTTATCAAGAAACTGCAACTCCTGCAATTTGGATATTGGCCATATTGCAATTTCAAAAATATTTTGATTAATTCTGTAGCCCTGGACATTGGACGTATGTCCAATTTTAGAGTTCACAAACACTTTTTTTGGAACTTTAAACCCTGACTGCAGACAGTACTGTCTAGCAGGTCTGTATCACAGCATTAGGTAAACTCCTGTTCCATAGCAACTCTTGAGCTTTCTTAATCATCCTCATCACACCCTGACATCTGAGAGCAGGGGATTTATGAACCCTCTAAGATTCCAGGTGTCATAACATAGAGAACAGCTTTCACAAGATTAAAAAAAAAAAAAAAGCACAAATGATGGGTTCTGAGTAGATGTGCTGAATGCAATCTAGAACAGGAGGGAAATGAGGGGGGGGGGGGTTCTACAAAAAGAATATCTAGGATAATGTTATTCAGTTTTTAACAACAAGCAAGCAACACAGTCACTACCAAGGAGGTCACACAAATCAACAAAAACACATCACATGAATAAATTACTCACACATCCTGTCTGAGGCAGCATCAACATCCAACACAGCAATCAAAGAAGTGATTCCCTCAGCATCCTGATGACTGCAGCAGAAGATGCAACTGAGGCTGCTTTTAATAATCTCGTGGTCATTTGGCCTTGAAGGAATAAAACCCACAACACAAGCTTGTCAACACTGCCTGCCATACTGCACAGTTGTACCCAAAACTGGGCAGCCAGCTGTGTTTCCACTCAATGCACACACATCCACAGGAGCAGCAGCACAAAAGGAGTCTTTGTTTTGCTTTTTCACTCCACAGCCCACAGACAGGAATGTTTGAGAGGCAAGCAGCAGTGGTTGGCAGGGGCCCCTTCGACTGCTGCTGGCCTCCTGTCCCAGCAGAGCAGGACCTCAGCCAGGGGCCTCAGACTGATGCCAAGTGGGTCACTGGGGTTCAGAAAGGCGAATGGCAGCACGAGAGGAGCAACCAAGAATAACCACAGCCCACTGTCCTGTATGCCCGACATGTCACTACTAAGACTTAATATAAATATGAATAAATATGCTGCTTATACTAACCAGCCAACCCCTCACAAACCAACAATGAAAGATTTGATTTCATGTAGCCTCATCTCTCTGTGGGGTAAGAACACCCTGTGGTCTCGACATCCTGCCCACAGCACTGATTGGTTACACATCACAAGTATTAGCCTAACAACACTGAAATGAGAAAAGAGCACTTATTTACTAACTTATTTATAATCCCCCCCAGATCAGTCTGAAAACTTACAATAAATATTGTTGAATTGTACTTTCTTCTTTATTATTACTTTATCAGCCCTGAAAATATATCAGTTGACGCCTGATATACACTCTCCACCGTCGTCCTCTGCACATCTTAAACGTCGTCATGTGGTCATCTCACAAGGACCCTTAAAGCATGTAGGTTATTTCTGTTGCGATGGTTCTGAGGCAATAAGTCGATAATAAATCAACACTTGATTTTTAAGACAAAATATGCAAACGTCCAGATCTCATACGGTGGAGATTTCCTTCTTTTCTTTGATACTAGTGTAAATAAAATATCTTCAGGTTTACCATTGTTGGATGGACCAAAAGAGTTGTCAGAAACTTAAGCTGTTGACAAGGCCTACACAATATGAGGAAAATCTGCAGAGGATCATAACATATTGTGATGGCCATACTACCTTGCAATAAGTAAACTAACTAACCTCACAGTCTCCACCAAATTGATACTAATTCATGTGCGGGTGGCTGACAGCAAGCTGGGACTTCATCCAATTGACTAAATGTTTGCATGCTGAGCGTGAAAGCATGACGTGTGTAAATAAAATTATTTTTCAGGCAGCCTTTTGCTCAATTCTGCTGAATTTGTTTTCAGTTGCACATGGTCATATCACGATGATGAAAATATGATTTATCAGTCAGCACAACTGTTATAAGTAACCAGTGATAACCAGAAAATTATTATAAGCTCATGATGAAAGT